>CAWVNO010002188.1:0-18000 GCA_963930645.1 Salticus scenicus | reverse complement strand
ATTTTTGCTAGTGTTCGGACACTTTTGTTACCGACTGTACATACGATTTGTATGTTTGACTCGACATCCCCTCCTGTAAATTTCGTCGAGATGAGGACAGATATAACATAGGGAGGTATACTATTGTAACAATCGCAGCTATCTTAGATCACAAGTCGGATCGAACACTCGGAAGCAAAAGTAACCGAGCACTAGCAATAATTCCTGTCTAAAAAAAAATGTACACTTAATACTGCATTGTTAAATAAATCCTTGTCGAATCATGTTCTTAGTCAGTCTAAGAACATGATTCAACAAGGATTTACTTAACAAAGCAGTACTAAGAGTGCTTTTTTCTGAGGGGGATTATTGCTAGTGTTCGGATACTTTTGCTGCCGACTGTACGATCCGACTTGTGATCTACGATAGCTGAGATTGTTACAATAGTATGCCTCTCATAACCGGATTAAAATACAAAAAATTAAAAAAACACCCTGGGTCGGCTGGGGAATCGAACCCATTCTTTTACACGTGAAGGCGATTAGCGAGGGTGACATACTCACTCGGCCACGGAGGGTCTACATTCAGCATAACAATTATTTTTAAAACAACAAGATTTCGCAGTTAATAATTCTAAGAAAATTACCTATGAAAAAAAATCACTGCGCAGCACTAGTGCGACGTAAAACCCAACTAACCTTATGAAATTCTAATGCATATTTTTACAAAATAAATTACCAGAAATGTAAGAAGCCATAAAGGTTATGCACGTGTTTTTCCAATTTTAAAAAATCCAATTTTAAATAATAGGATCAAAGTTGTAATAGCACGTCTACGGACCATCTCTAGGAATGTACCCTAGACTGTCGCCATTGCATATCTGTAGTGCGAATTAAAACTTAAAACCTACTTAACCTCAAATATCTTAAATATTTTAATTTTGATTTATTTATTTGAGTATTAATTTCAATCAACTATTCTAACAATCAAATGTTCAATCAAATATTATAATTCATATTGGTCACCAATTGCCCATTCCGCAGTACTAGTGCGACGTAAAACCCAGCCAACCAATCTATAAATCAGATTAGTTTTTAAATCGTCTGCAAATTTATATAAATGCACATGCCGAGTGCTTCAGACATTAAATTACTCCAGATTATATATAAGCTGGAGTAATGTAAAAGTAACTCTGAAATTGCATTATTTTAAATAAATACAATATTGAAACATTACATAAAATAATGGAAAATATTATATCTAACACAAAACATAATGGGGTACATACAAATGAAACACTTCCAGTTGCAAAGCCGTTTGCAGGCGTTCCAAATGTATGACTACAGTCGGCAGCAAAAGTATCCGAGCACTAGCAAAAATTCCTATGCGAAAAAAGCACACTTAACACTGTTTTGTTAAATAAATCCTTGTCAAATTGTGTTCTTAGACTGACTACGAACAGGATTCGACAAGGATTTATTTAACAAATCTGCATTAAGTTTGCTTTTTTTACATAGGAATTTTCGCTAGTGCTCTGTTACTTTTGCTGCCGACTGTATTTGCAAAAAACTTGCAAAATTTACGTCATCGAAATTGCAAGCGTTCCGTTTGTATGTAACCCAATGCCACTTTTTCTAAATAGAAACCTCTAGATTTCAGAAAATATATTGAGTGTTGAGTGGGTTTTAACGTCGCACTATAGCTACGCAGTGGGAAATTGGAGATGGTCTTGTATTCACTCATAGGGATATTCTGGAGACATGCCATCATAATTTCGATCCTCCGCGGAAGGGATGGATTCCTTGCTTCAGTCACCCTAGAGCGATAGAAAACACAACCCTCCTATACTGAAGTCCCTTGGCATCACTGAAGGAAAGTTAATGTGATTTGGCGATGACTTTTTTCGTATTTGGCGTTCAAAACGTAAAGTTTAATAATTTTTTACAGCTTTCCTGTTGCGATTCAGCAGCTAATTTTTTCACAAGTGAATTAAGTATAGTGTAAACTATTTTCTGTAATTTTTTTAAGAAAATCGGTGATTACCGCTTGGAAGAGTTCCCTTGTAAGAAAATGTATTTATTCACTTCGGTGTTAGCACAAAAACTGCGTACTGTCACAATACATGTTTGACAGTTCTCAAATCCACCATATTTGCTTTTTGTTAAAAGATATGGTGGAGTGCCCATAAGCCCATAACAGGAGATGTTCCCCTAATTCTTTAAACATTAAAATATTCTATTCATTTGTGTAGTATTTTGTACAAATGTAGATAGACACTAATTTATGTCAAGGTGCATTGCGTATAATTACTTAAGCAGTTGTATGTAGTAGTTCCTGAGATACAGTCGCCACAAAATTTTTGTCACACGTCACACCCACACATACATTTTCTAAAAGTGGTCAAATCGTGTTCTGGAACCCTCAAAACTTGTAAATCCATCGAAAAATGGAAGTCAAAAATTTTTACGAATCTAATATTTTTTCTATTGGATGTAGAAGAACGTAAAAATGGGTTGGGTTAGCTCATTCGTTTAATTATTTATTGCTGTTTAATTTTAAGTCACATATTTAGAATTTAATTGTTTTGAGAGATTCATATGAAGCCCAAGACTAAAAGCTTCAAATTAGTATGTTGTAGCTGTCACAAAACTTTCTTCTATATTACTCTGTATAACAATGGTACATACTGTATAACATACGCTAAAACTTAATTATAGCTTCTCACTAGGGCTGGATTATTTATCAATATATCCCCAAGTATCGATATTTTTTTAATATCGCGATAACAGTATTTAAGTTCTTGCTCTACCAATATATCCCTCTAACGATATTTCCTAGTGCGCACAGCGCGATCGATCCATATGCCGATAAACAGCGTCCAACGCCAACCACCATATCTTAAAATTCTGCTTCCCCGCCTCACCGTACTACCCCGTAAACACCCAACAAACAGACCGCCGAATATCTTATACAAATACACCTTCACTTCCTCCTATTTACTCACTGACTAAACTCGAAAAAATAACCCCAACCGCAAACGATCCGAACACACTTTCTCTTCCTTATTCCTGCGATCAGTCCCTTTGTTTCATTTGTGCGAACTCTCAAATCGAAACCACTACTTAAAAAGTATGACCTTGAATGATAACATATAAAATGTTTCATTCCTCATTCATCAAGTTATCGCAGTAGTATATTATTTTCCAGCTTCTCACATTCGATAATATCCCCACACTAATAATATTGAAGCTGCTCATCGCTCGCAGGTGAAAAGTGAAAACACTGCAAACAGTATATCGCGTTTAGTTATCGCAGTAGTATATTATTTCCCAGCTTCTCACATTCGATAATATCCTCACACCAATAATATCGAAGCTGCTCATCGCTCGCAGGTGAAAAGTGAAAACACTGCAAACAGTATATCGCGTTTAGTTCTTGCTATCGGTTCGTTGATATATTGTTCGGAATTGCATGGATTGTTCGAAATATCGTCAAGTGTTTTTTTTTTCTTTTTTAAGCAAAGAATTAACTGAAATTGATTCTTATTTTAAAAATTGGATTTATTATTCTATCTTCTGCATATATAAGAAGAAAATATAAGATTTGGAAAAACGTTTTTCCGGTTTTCGATGAATTTACACGTTTTGAGATTTCCTTGCATTTTAATTAACTGAAATTGTCTACTCATTTTAAAAAGTGGATATATTACAAGTTTCTGCGTACATAAGAAGAAAGAAGATACGAAATAAATTTAGATTTCCGTTTTTTGATATATTTACACGTTTTCGGATTTCCTTGCATTTCAATTAAGTGAAACTGATTACTTATTTTTTAAAAAGTTGATTTATTATTATATCTTCTGCATATACAAGAAGAAAGTATAAGATTTGAATAAATTTTGATTTCCTGTTTTCGATGAATTTACACGTTTTGAGATTTCCTTGCTTTTCAATTAACTGAAACTGACTACTTATTATTTAAAATGTGGATTTATTACTGGCTTCTGCGTGCATAAGAAGAAAGTAGAAGACACGGGGAAAATTTCGATTTCTGGTTTTCGATGAATTTACACGTTTTGAGATTTCCTTGCATTTTAATTAACTGAAATTGACTACTTATTCTTAAAAAAGTGGATCTATTATTTTACCTTCTGCATATATAAGAAGAAAGTATAAGATTCAGAAAAAATTTAGATTTCCAGTTTTCGATGATGTTACAAGTTTTGAGATTCCTTGAACTCTAATTGACCATTTTTAAGATTTCCTTTCTTTCTTCCTTTTCTTTTTTTTTTTTTTTTTTTTTTTAGTTCGAACGCTCTATTTCATGGACGAATCGTACCTATCGGCCAACAGGGGTCGCTGCTGTGCTGCAATTTAATTCCGTTTATGAGAAGGCAGTACTTTTGCTTTGCTTTGCAAAAAGTGATTGATCTTCAACCACTGGGCGGTACTAGTATATAAATATAATACAATTTCCAAATGTTATAAAAACATTACAAAATATGAATTCAATATATATACCTTAAAAAAAAAAAAAAAATCATGATATGGTAAGTAGATAAAAAATAAAATAAAAATGGCAGGTAATTGACCTTTAGAATACATATGAGTTATAGGGTCTCAAATTAATATTACTCTACAACCGAGAAAGTTTATTCGGTGGCAATTCTATAGAAAGTTTATAAACAGTATTTCTACTGTGCATTTCTTATTCACTGAAATTAATTTAATTACAACCATATCGCTATCAATGACTGACAGGACTATTAGTAAATGTACTTTCTTTATACTCAGGGATGGGAATTAGGCGCAAAACTCATACTAAAATTTATTTTTAAAATTTCCGTATGTAAGTGAATCATTGATATATATATAGTTAAGATAGATAGTTAAGTTACGACTTCTGCGCAAAATTTTATTAATCATCTACATTCTATGTACAACTTCATTTTTCTTAAGTTTATATTTTTATTTTAATTATGTATCTTGATGATATACTTTGTGTAAATAAAATACATATCACCCATTAGCTCTCTTAAAATGTGATTTTGAAATAATTAAATCTTAAAATAGAAAGAATGGAGGACAAACTATTCAGAAATATACTTAAAAGTAATGGTATAAATTAAAAGAAACACAAAACATTGTGTTGCTATTTATGCATTTTCTTTTCTTTTCTTTTTTTTTTTTTTTTAATAAAAAAGATTTGGAAGTAATATACCAGAAAATATAAATATACATATAGAAAACACTCCCCACTTGTATACATTAAAATTGGTGTTCATTTGTCTTTAAAAAGTGGCAAATATCTATTTTCTTTCTCTTGAAATAAATATCGCAATATATCACCAATAGGACTGGGCTTTATATCGATGTAAAATAAAATATCGATTTAACGCTAATATCGTTTATTCGATTTAAATATTTCATCTTCCGTAAAATTTCGATGCAGAAACATCAAAACATGCGAAAATCTGATTCTAGACTAAACCGATTCAAGCTGGAATAATGCCAGATCGCTACTCATTCAACTGGATATCGGTTTTAGTCTACAGCTGGCGCAGTCATAGACAGCTAAATCATGAAAATCTTGACTCAATCAAACCGCAAAAAATCAAGAGAATATTTGAAGTGCCGTTTCGGTTTAATGTTGCGCAGGCGCACAGGGAAAAGGGGAATATCGGTTTAAAAGATTCATTCATTCGAGCCATGATTACGGTTTTAAGAAACGCAGACGCAGGTGCAGAAGCAAAATGAAAACCGATTCTGAATGAGATTATTCATTCATTCAAAATTCGTGTGATTACTAGAGATTTATTTTATCAATATTAGTATTTTCATCTGCTATTTTTTGTTATATTTTTTGCCAGTTCCTATAATTTAAAAATAAGAGACCCTAGGTTCTGTTTATTAGATAGGTGTATTAACTATTCTTTACTGATATTTTATGTAATTAATAATATTTCTTCATTAAATTCATTAATTTCAGTACAGAATATGATATTGTCATATTGTCAAAAATAAATGAATTCAAACAACGGCGTTGTCTTAGATATGATATTTTAATAGTTAAATATGTAATTTTTACTTCTTTCGAAGTTAATTATTAGCAGTATATACTATTATACTATGGGTATTTAAATATAATTTTAAATACGGTGAAAGTTGATTTTTTGAAGTGAAAACTTCCTTAGGCGCGTTGAGCACTTTTGGGTGAACAAAAATCATTGAACTCCCGTCATCGTCAGCTAACGCTTTCCATTTGAAGTGAAAACGTTTGGGTGAACAAAAATCATTGAATTCGCGTCATCGTCAGCAGACGCTTTCCATCCTTGTATGATACAAATAATGTATCATGCAATTAACTTGCTAATGTGAAGTGTTAATAATTATATACTGTATATTGTTTTAAAATCTGGTGCGGCTCTACACGACTTCTCGCATCTCCGGACACTGTTTCTATTGCAGTTAGACCTCACAAAACCGTGAGAAAGGTCAAAGCCGCCCTTTTTCTCACGTTTTTACAATCTGGTACGGCTCTACACGACTTCACTCATCTCCGGACACTGTCTCTTAAAGATTGCAGCCGGAAACGCGTGGTCGATTGCAGCGTGGTCGAAAACATAGGCTAAAGGGTAAATTTTGAATAACAACTCACTTATGGGTCACGATAAGACACTAGAAAATTTAATCCCTTTTATCAAAATCAACGAAATATAAAAAGAAAGAAAGTGTGGCACAGTGTCAGAATGTTTGACAGGAGATAAAAAGGTCTTCAGTTCAATCCCCACCTCGGTTGAATTTTGATTTTTTTTTCTTCTTCATAATACCAATATTTCGTTAATCTAAAATTACTAAATCATGGTAAAAAGTTAAATCATCAGGTGGTTATAGCTACTTCAGTAACAATTTTTGGTTCAAACTAACACGAAATTTTTAACAGTGTAGCGTAGGACTACTGCAACGTTAAACCCAACCAACTGTAAACCGTCTCTACATCCTGAAGAAAACTACTAAAAGTAATTACGTGTAGGGATTATACCCTATAGTTGGTAACGCTGCCTTAAATCGATATATCCTTATATCGGTATTTTTGATGAATGATATATCGATTTAAGAAATTTCAACATCGCCCACTACTAATCACCAATATCGATATTAACTTGATGATATATCGCGATATTTAATTTCTGATATCGTCCAGCTCTACTTCTCACTATAAAGATTTTAGGTCTGGAGTTTAGATCAGTTTTAATAAACAAATGTCGAGATGTAGTCATGTGGAGAATCACAGAAGGTGAGGAATAGAAGCACCACCTGTTCGCCAATATACACCCAAATTAAGTCAGCATTCGTTTTCATAATAATAATTATCTCGCATATCAAATTTAATACAATTAAATGCTATAGATGTTCAGATTTAGCCTTCCTGTTTGCAGAGTAAATTTTACCGTAGCAGCGCCGCCTGTCAGCCGACATGCACTGAAATTTATTTATTTGAAATTCATTGTGAGAGCATTACTCATAAATGCATGATCGTTGTCTCATGTATTTATTTTAAATTTCGTTTTCTCTTTCGGAAAACTCCCAACTTTCAAATTTGTTTTTGCTTTTCTAAAATTAATTTTTTTTAAATTGTATTTTGAAATATGCGAAAAATGAACTAAATGTACATTTCGCGCTTCACAGCTTGAAAATGAAATATAGAAAATTAAAAAGTAATAAATTTCTGAAAAAAAAAAAAAAATAGAATTTTTAAAATTTTTATTTATTTATTTATTTATTATTATTATTATTACTATTATTATGTAAAAACGAAAGTTAAAAAAAAAATTGCAAGATAAAAAGAACTTTTTATATACTATGTTTTTAAATTTTCTGTTGAATCATATAAATGCTACCGAAGGCAGTGGGTACCCGAAGCAATTGGCTAAAAGTATTTTAAAAAAAATATTACCGTATTCTGAGCTATTCTGAAAGTTTCAAATGCCTAGCTAGTCGGGAGGTTATATGATTCTTGAAGCATATAAACGCTACCGAAGGTAGCGGGGATCCGAAACAATTGGCTAAAAGTATTTAAAAAATGCATTGTCATCGTGTTCTGATTTATTCTATAGGTTTCAAATGTCTATAGCTAGTCAGGATTGTTGAATCATATAAACGCTACCGAAGGCAGCGGGGACCCGAAATAATTGGCTAAAAGTATTTTTAAAAAATGCAATGTCATCTTGTTCTAAGCCTTTCTAAAAGTTTCAAATTTCTAGCTAGTCGGGAAGTTATATGATTGTTGAATCATATAACGCTACCGAAAGCAGCAAGGACCCGAAACAATTGGCTAAAAGTATTTAAAAAATGCATTGTTATCGTGTTTTGAGCTATTCTAAAAGTTTCAAATGTCTAGCTAGTTGAGAAGTTAGTTAAATAAATTTTATGTTGAATCATATAAACGCTACCGAAAGCAGCGGGGATCCAAATGAGTTGGCTAAAAATATTGAAAAAATGCATTGTCACCATGCTCTGAGCTATCAAAGTTTCAAATGTCTAGCTAGTCGGGAAGTTAGTTAAAAATCGATTGAAAGATATGCACTGGACAAACAAAACAAACAAGAATCGAAGTTAATAAAAACATGGTAAAAAAGAAAAAAAAAAAAAAAAACCTAATTAATGAGTCAATTTTGTAGCAAATTTCCCCGTTGAATAACGACATGAGATTTCACTGTCAGAGTTTGGGAAATTGTAAACGGTAGAAAGAAATGCATGTTTAACCCTTTATCTACTGACGGTGGTGGCTATAATATAGCCCGCTAGTGATTTGCTGTTATAGCTACTAGTGAGCGAAAGTGGTAAATAAGGGTCTCCTTTGAGGAATTTTTTTCATCTATCTGAGCTTTTCCTACTTGAAAAATATTCATTCTTATTGGTTTATGTGGTTTCAGTGATCTTGTATATGTTGCTTGGCTTCTACTACGTTTAATAATTCATTATATATATATATATATATATATATAACAATGAATGCATAATAATACTCTTAGTTAATTTTTCGCATTTTAGAACTTTAAAATGGAATAATAATAATAATAAAGAGAGATAATACTTTGGCGTATATTGTCTGACATATTACATGAACACACATCTAAAACACGAACGCACAAGTTTCATCCATAGATTGAAACTAATATTCCTCTATACTAAAAAAATGAAATTAGAAATTCTAACTTCTAAACATTTAGGTTTGGTTTGGTTTGGTTTGATGAGTACATGAGATTTATTGGTTACCTCTAGGACCGCTTATATCTCGAATAATCCACAAAACAAGGGTTTACAAGTTTTTATTACAAGAACCGATACAATCGGTAACAAAGAACGGATTAAAAGAGTAGGATGTATTACGAATGTTACGGAAAGGTAGTAATTTTCATCTTACAGATAGAGGGCGACTAGATCTTGAAAATCCACCAATCAGCGCGTTTCTACATTTCTGGCTGTTCGTTCGTTGGTCGTTCTCGGAAATCGGATGATGACTGAAGCCGAAGGGGAGGGCTTTCTTTTTCTTCCGATAAGTTTCAAAGGTACTACACCAGGCGGCGATCGAATCGCTTTCGTGGACTCGGCTGAATTAATGCGGAAAAGGAAGCTTTTGTTCCCACGCTCGCTGCCCTACCTCGTTTTAATTCCTATAGACTCTTCTTCCATGCTGGCTGTACAAGAACAAGTACAATACATACATCTATGCCTTCTCCGGGATTCGAACCAGGGCCCACCTGTGTAACTTTTATTAAATTATTTATTTTAATTTATTTTCACGCAAATAATAATATAAAAACTTTTTCGATAGTGTTTGTTTCGATACTGATTATAATTCACTTTCTTTTCTTTTCTTTTTCTTTCAAAAAAAAAAAAAGATTTTCATGTAATTCTGGCAAAAGCACAATTTAGTTTAGGACGGACAACTATTAGTTTTTTTTTTTTTTTTTCAAGTTATAACATTGCTTTGAAATTATTCAATTATATTTTCGATAAATTTTAGATTTCAGTAAATGTCCAGCTATCGAAAAATGACACCGCAAAAATCCCAGATTGAGACTAATAGTCCTCAGTTCTAATAATTAAAAAAAAAAAAAAAAAAAAAAAAAAAACAGAAATCAATTTAATGGTTAGGAATTTTCTATATGTGAAAATGGAATTTAAAAAAAAAATACTTTAGTTAAAGAGTAATTTTGAAAAAAAACCTTTCCATAGAAAAACATTTCCATAGAATAGCCGCTGCCGTGCATGTCAGATGAAGTATCCCCTTAAGGGAAAAGTTAAAAATTTTCAAAAGTTTAGTCCTTAAAGGAAGGAAAAGAGACTTCTAACAATTCTACCCATTCTTCGCACGTCGAAAATCGCTGTGGCGGTTAATTAAAACTTCAAATTTAGCGAAACATTTCTTCTTTGCCCCTTATTAAAGTGAAATATTATAATTTTACGAAATTTAATCCTTAAAGGTGTGAAAGCGTGTTCTACTTTTTCTTCGTACGGGAGTAGTGGAAAAAGGTCAGTTCACCGACATGGAGGTGGGCCATATGGGTCAGGGCAGGGTTAAGACTACTATATAACAGGCTGAATCATTCGCCGCCATTTGTCCGTCATTGCTAAACCTAAGATTACTATATAATAGTCTTATATAGTCTCATATAATAGTTTATAATATAATTCCCACAATAGAACATTGAAGAATGACATCCGGAATCATATTACTTAATACTTTAATTAAAATGAAGCATAATTACAGTAACTATATACATCGCGCACAGTAAACAGAACATAGTTGAATGTAGGATACATAAGACGAATATAACTTCTTACAGGCCACTGCCTGTGTCCCATGGCCACACAGGCGTCTTACACGAAAAAACGTCTACATCTTTCAGCAAGAACCGATTGGCTTCTGACTGACTTCTGAAAATAAAATGTTTTCACTTCACTTTTTGGATTGGCAAAATATCATTAGATATTTTGACAAGAATGGCGACAGCGCCGTCTATATTATTTTAAAAGATAGGGAAGATGGCTCAATATCAAAAAGCTATTTAATATATTCGTAAGAATTTGAACTTAGCACGTTACAAGTTTTATATTGTAGTCCGTCATTGCTAAACCTAAGACAACTATATAATATTCATATATAGCCTCATATAATAGTGTTATATGGTAGTCTTAGGTTTAGCAATGACGGACTTGACGTACAAATGGCGGCGAATGATTCAGCCTGTTATATAGTAGTCTTAGTCAGGGTGTAGACGCGCTGAGGCGCTACGGTGACGGAGTCAAAGGGTCAGGGTAGTGGAGGAGGAATGTGTTATCTTTCTTGATGAGTCATCATCTTGGAAGAGGGGTGTTGCCATCGAAAGTCTGTAAAGGATTTCTGGTGGTTCTTAGAATTTCAGTGCTGTATCTACCGGCGAGAATTGCAGGGAGAATTTTTGGACGTAGACTTTAATTTAAAAAATTTAGTGTTGCCCTTCGGAGATTGTAAATTGATTACAGAATTAAATAGAAATTTTCGTATGCATTTTGGGGACTTAGCAATTTTGAAGATTGAAAATATATTTCGGAGATTTAGCATTCGATTGAATAAAAGAAACAACATAATTTTTAAAACCACTGTTCAATATTTAATAGGTTAATTGCGAAGTTTAACTCTCATTGGATTATTTAAATGTAGTTTGCAACTTGATATTAAATAAAATGATTCATATAAACTATTTTATACCATTGTAAAAACACTGACAGATCTCTAGCAGCAGTTATTCTTTTGTCATCGGTGTGAGTCAACTCTCTTATCTATTTTTCACATGCATTTTGGGGACTTAGCAGTTTTGAAGATTGAAAAGGTATTTATGGGATTTAGCATTCGACTGAATAAAACGAAGGGTGGATGAAGATAATTAACCGTTAATTAATTAAAAACATTTAATGAATGGTTTAGACTTTAAACTTTTAGTGATGCCCTTGGAAGACTGTAAATTTATATTAGGAAATTTTTACAGAATTTATAGAAATAAGGAGTTGGGTGATTATGATTGGTTAATATTTTAGAACATGAAATTTTTATAGGAGTTGGTATTGCATTCAAGTAACTTTTTAGAATTATGTGATAAATGCAGAGATATTGCAACCTTTAATAAAAATTCATGAATTTTAGTTTCCCATCATACTATAGGTATGGGGAACTTAGGTAATCGTGAAAAATTTCGACCTCGGTTTTTTGACTATTTTATACGTTTTCAGGTGTGAGGAATCCGAAAATGACAAAATTTGTATGGTGTCTGACTGTAGGGTGTCTGTTAGTGTGTCAGTCCGTTAGTGGGTCAATCCGGTAGTTTGTTAATCTGTTTACACGATATCTCACGAACAAATAATCGCAGAGAGATCAGATCAGTTTTAAAATATTACTTTCGATACTGGCAAGAACCCTATTTATTTGGAACATTCGAATTAAAAAACTTCGTAAGTTATTAGAAATTTACGATTTTCTTAACATAGGAGAATAGGACAAAAATTCACTTAAACGTGTTGTGATGCCCCCCCCCCTTCCTTCACGGAATCTTGCATGGAGTTCCCACGGACATGATTGACGGCAGAGACAGGAAGTCTGGATTTTAGAAAGGAGTTGGCTACTAGCGTGGTTTTTGAGTATTATCGACACCATTCAATCCCGATTTCATGCTCTCGTTTGATGGTTCCGGTGTCCAGCGATCGTATCGAGGTGTGGCAGACAGGATGGCGCCACGCTAACGGTCAAGTGACTGGCCGGCGAATGTTCCTAGGAGTGGTCTAGGGTCCTGAGGAGCCTATAGGGAGCCTGATTGCATCAGGGGGCTGACCCCCTCTCTCAAGTCCAGGAGAGACGGCAGACAAGGAGGAGAAGATAGAGAGGACTTCGAGAATTAAGAGGAGTCAGATTGGATCTGGTAGATCTGGAAGGAGGCAGGGAGCCTGCAATGGACGATGAATTATACTTTTTCGTCTTTAATATAAATATTGTAAATATTTTTTTTTTTTATTAAACTCGAGAATTGTCCAAATGGCTCTTCATTCTTGCCCAATCTATGAATTTTTACTTGTTCTTAGCTGTTTGTTATTGTGACGCTACCACAGCTAAGATAAATGGTGGCAGCGAATTGGGATCCATTTAAACTACTGTTAAAGTTCATGATCTCATGCCACTCTTCAACATTTAAAACGAGTAATTACAAAAATTTTTATATTTGTGCACGCTCCTGTTGATGCCATGACGACAAGAAGGATGAGCAACGACTCTTCGTTCCAGTGGTCCGAGATGTCAACAAAAACAGGTGAGTCCCATTCTCTTTCCTACAGAGAGGTCAGTTAATTAATGATTTTTTTTTTTTTATTTAAATTGTCGTAGTTTTTTTTTAAATGGGGAAGTGTACAAGGTAATCATTTAGTTTTGGTAAAATGTTGTAGAGTAGGGTAATATTTATTTAAATTGCATTGATTTTTTATATTTTTAATTATGTTTAAATTGTTTTAAAATATATTTTGAAATCAACTTACTAGTTTTTATATGTATGAGAATTAATCGCGATAAACTCAGTTTTATACAGAAAAATTATAATCTGATTTCAGAGACAATATTTTTTTATTTTTTTGTAAAAGTGACGTGAAAATCGAGTTTAATGTTATAGAAATTTTTTAATAATTTCTGAATTTTGAATTTATGTGTCAATTCAAAGAAAACTAGTAAAATTGATATCGAGGAAAATTCTTTGAGAATTTTATTTAACTTTAGCGGAAATTGTTAAAGGTTAGACATTCTTTGCTCTTTTAAAATTATCTGATATAAAAAGAGATAAAATTAAGACTGAAATTTACGGGATTTGTTAATTGGGAAATCAGTCATAATTTATGTTTTCTTACTATTAAAGTGAGTGGGTTTTTATTATATCTGTTGATAATTTTGGAAATTGTGCTGGAAGTTCTTTTCTATTTATTTAATGTATTTTTTGTATTTATTGTTTTGCATGATATTTTGTGTAGAATTTTAAATTCAATTATAGAATTAGGAATTTTTAAAATTTAGGTGTTAGTTTAATTTTATTATTTCGGGCAAAATGTCTAATTTTGAAGATGTTTCTTACGGTCAAAACCGAAATGTTTTATTAGCGTTAGCTAGGGAATTTGGCACAGATGTGCCAGAAAAAGATCGTATCAAGGTGATAAGACAAGCTATATTAGAAGCGCCGGATTACTCCGAGAAAGAAGCTAAAATCTTCTTAGAGCATATTCTTCAACAGGAAGAAGAACGCGTAGAACGAGAGAAACAGGATCGTTTAGATCGAATAGAACGTGAAAAACAGGAAAGATTAGACCGAAAAGAACGGGAAAATCGGGAATTTGAACTGGAAAAATTACGATTACAGGGTGCTGTAGAAAATGTTATTCTAAATTCTGGAAGCTCCGGGTTAGATTGCGCACCTGTAAATAAAGTGAATCTAAAAGATGTAGTGCCTAAATTTGATCCAAAAGTTATGGATATAACTCTTTTTCTAATGATTTTCGAGCGTCAGGCTCAGAGAGAAAATTTAGATGAAAACAAATGGTTTGCTCAGTTGTTCACTTTGGTTCCAACTGAAATCGCAGAGTTAATAATAAAGGAACCAGTTGAAAAAGCCGATGATTTTCAACATATAAAAAAATTATTGTTAAAAAGATACTGGCTAGGTGCAAATGCATTGAAGAAAAAATTCGAAGAACATACCCGTAAGCCCTTGGCCTTGTGGTCGAACCTTGTTTATGAATTAAGGGGTTACATGGAAAACTAGTTAGAAACCGTAGGCGCAAAAGACTACGAGTCACTTAAAGAGCTTATTCTTACGGAATAGTTGAAAAAAAGGGTTCCCTTAGAAATCCGCGATAAATACCTAGATGAATGGGATAATTTTAAATCAGCGTGTGAACTAGCCGACAAATGTGATATGTACGAAAGTATACGTTCGGATCATAGCGATAAGGCATTTATAAATTATGAAGGACGTCAAGTCGGAAATAATAAATTCGTTGAAAATAAATCGTACAAGGATAAAAAAAACTTCGGAGGCGAAATTAAAAAAAGAGAACCTATCTAAAAATTCCGGAAAAAAAGAAAGCAGTCGGGAGAAAAAATTCGACGAAAATTTTGATAAAAGACGGGAGGTAACGTGTTTTTACTGCAAAAAACGCGGTCATATTCGTCCGAATTGCCCTGAGCTAGAAAGGAATGAAACTAGCGATGCTATTCATCATATTGGAGCAAACTCAGGTTTAAGTCATTGTTTCAAACCTTACGTGGATAGAGCGGTGATTAATGGGGTTGAAAGAGAACATCTTAGAGATATAGGGTCAAAATGGGATTTATGCAATCGCAGTTGGATTAAAAAGGGCTATTTTATCGGAAAAAATGTCTTGATGCGCTCTCCCATTGATGAAGAAAGCAAGAGCTTGCCATTAGCTCGCGTAACTATAAAAGGAGGTTTCGGAAAAATTGTAACTATTGCAGCTGTCAGACCTGATGACATAGAAGAAAATTATTATGTGTTAGGCAATAAAACAGCAGAGCTTATTGAAACGTTCAGAGAAAATCCTAAACCTTTTAATTCAGGCTTTAAAAGGCGCAAAGGTCCAAAATGTAAATCAAAATTCGATAGACTTAGCTATTGTAATTTTAAAGGCGAACTTTACAATTCTTCATCTGAAAAGATTAAGTAAGAGGAACCAAAGAAATAGGAAAGATAAAAGTTTCGTTTCGGATTTTGAGTGTTAGAAAGCTAATCCGACGTTTGACGAGCAAACAAAGAATCATCGCTCCCCCGTCAACTTCAGTTCGGAGAAAGAGAAAATAACAGATAATGCGTTTTCTTCCCAAACCGAGGACAGTGAAATCTCGGAAACTAGTTTACGTCAATGTAAGAAAACAGGACCGAAAGACTTAAAATATTCCCATCTTAATAGTCCTGAATATATTCGTGTCGATATAATAGCGGGTGAAAATGAAGGAAGATATGAATCTTTTTATAAACCCCCTGAAACGGTTGACGATGTTACTCAGGAAAACGAGTTAAATTACCGTATTATTTCTAACAACTCCGGAAGACTATTGTTGTTAAAAAAGGGAGAAAAATGTTTTCTTTTGAAGCGGGATTTAGTTGCTTTATGTAAAGATGAATCACTAATGTCTGAAATGTCGTAATTCTGTTCATGGGTTGCATGTGTATATAGGTCTAATTTCATAGAAACTTTTATTTTTATTCAGTTATTTTATATTAGTTTGGTTATTTTATTTATTTATTTTATTTTTCTTTCTTAATGTACGTTTTTATAAAATTGATTGAATTAGGTTAATATTATGATCGTAAGGACGACAATAATAATAAAAATAATTAAAATCTATGTATACAATACACATTTGTTCGGTGTATGCCTTTGAAATATTAGTTTTGGCCATGTGTTTGTTTAGGAAAATGATATCATGGAGACTTTAAAATTTAATCGGTCAATTGTTGCGATATGTTGAATTTAAGTTCCCTTCATATTCTGAATATTTAATTTGAAGTTTAATGCAACAAGTTATTAAATTTAATGTCCTAACGAGGCAAAGTCTATACATAGTTATGCATTGAAAAAGTATCCTTCTTAATATTATTATTGTTATTGTCTATATTTGTGTGTTTGTTTTGATTGCATGATAAAAATGTTTTAGAGGTTTTTAAATGTAAGACTGTTCTGTTCGTTCAGTGAAAAATATCATTTGGTTAGAGGGGTAATAATCCACTCACTTTTATAGAAAGAATGATGGTAACTAATTCATGTCTTATTCAATGGGCTTTGTGTTTACAAAAATATTACTTTTCGACAGAACATAAGCCTGGGAAAAAAACATTCTAATGCAGGGGTTGAGCAGACTGAATTAATCTGTTTGAAAATGCAAATCAAAAAAGAGTCCTTTATTGATCCTTTGTAAATAAATTTAAGGATTAATAATAATAATTTTTTTTTCTTTTCTCTTTTATATTTTTGTAATTTTTAATTGGAATAAATGTACCTAATATTTATAAATGGATTCATTGAATATGGTTTAGAGAAAAATAAATTAATTTTTCTTATTTTACATATTTTATTTTATTTTATTTTAAGTGAATGGTATAATACAATGTTATTTTGAATTTTAATAGTGTATTCTAGGTATGTCTCAGAGATTGTAATTTTTCACTTAAAACTGAGTATATGGGTCAAATTTTTGTTTTATTTTTCTCTTAAACGATAATTTTTAAGTTTATGATAAATTTTGGGGCGTCATGACCTCTCTTTGGTAAGTGTAATTGGGGCCCTGTTTCCAGGATGAACTTTCCTTCATATTAAGGAAATTCTTTTAGGGGGAAGGGCTGTGATGACCCCCCTTCCTTCACGGAATCTTGCATGGAGTTCCCACAGACATGATTGACGGCAGAGGCAGGAAGTCTGGACTTTAGAAAGGAGTTGGTGGCTAGCGTGGTTTTTGAGTATTACCGACACTATTCAATCCCGACTTCATGCTCTCGTTTGATGGTTCCGGTGTCCAGCGATCGTATCGAGGTGTGGCAGACAGGATGGCGCCACGCTAACGGTCAAGCGACTGGCCGGCGAATGTTCCTAGGAGTGGTCTAGGGTCCTGAGGAGCCTATAGGGAGCCTGATTGCATCAGGGGCTGACCCCCCTCTCTCAAGTCCAGGAGAGACGGCAGACGAGGAGGAGAAGATAGAGAGGACTTCGAGAATTAAGAGAAATCAGATTGGATCTGGTAGATCTGGAAGGAGACAGGGAGCCTACAATGGACGATGAATTATACTTTTTCTTCTTTAATATAAATATTGTAAATTTTTGTAAATATTTTTTTTATTAAACTCGAGAATTGTCCAAATGGCTCTTCATTCTTGCCCAATCTATGAATTTTTACTTGTTCTTAGCTGTTTGTTATTGTGACGCTACCACAGTGTAT
>CAWVNO010002187.1:0-47364 GCA_963930645.1 Salticus scenicus | reverse complement strand
TTAACTTTGGCAGGTCCCTCGTGCTTTATCATGAAAGTAGACTTCGTGGGGCAGATTCTGGAAGTGATTGCGATCGCAAAGCTCTATTAGCTGCTTTGGAATCGGCTTTTGAAAAAAAATCTGTGAAAATCGCAAAAATTTTGGGTATCGAAATCTGGCAAAAGTCTGCATAAAAGGGCTCACCTGGCCAAATGGTTTAACTTTGGCAGGTACCTGCTGGTCTGTTATGAAACTAGAATATCTTTTGCAGATTCTGGAAGTGATTGCGATCGCAAAGCTCTAATAGTTGCTGTGGAATCGACTTTTAAAAATGAGAGGTCGTAAAATTCGACAAAAAAATTTGGCGACGAAATCGAGCACATGCCTTCATAAAAGGGCTCTCCTGGCCAAATGGTTTAACTTTGGCAGGTCCCTCGTGCTTTATCATGAAAGTAGACTTCGTGGGGCAGATTCTGGAAGTGATTGCGATCGCAAAGCTCTATTAGCTGCTTTGGAATCGGCTTTTGAAAAAAAATCTGTGAAAATCGCAAAAATTTTGGGTATCGAAATCTGGCAAAAGTCTGCATAAAAGGGCTCACCTGGCCAAATGGTTTAACTTTGGCAGGTACCTGCTGGTCTGTTATGAAACTAGAATATCTTTTGCAGATTCTGGAAGTGATTGCGATCGCAAAGCTCTAATAGTTGCTGTGGAATCGACTTTTAAAAATGAGAGGTCGTAAAATTCGACAAAAAAATTTGGCGACGAAATCGAGCACATGCCTTCATAAAAGGGCTCTCCTGGCCAAATGGTTTAACTTTGGCAGGTCCCTCGTGCTTTATCATGAAAGTAGACTTCGTGGGGCAGATTCTGGAAGTGATTGCGATCGCAAAGCTCTATTAGCTGCTTTGGAATCGGCTTTTGAAAAAAAATCTGTGAAAATCGCAAAAATTTTGGGTATCGAAATCTGGCAAAAGTCTGCATAAAAGGGCTCACCTGGCCAAATGGTTTAACTTTGGCAGGTACCTGCTGGTCTGTTATGAAACTAGAATATCTTTTGCAGATTCTGGAAGTGATTGCGATCGCAAAGCTCTAATAGTTGCTGTGGAATCGACTTTTAAAAATGAGAGGTCGTAAAATTCGACAAAAAAATTTGGCGACGAAATCGAGCACATGCCTTCATAAAAGGGCTCTCCTGGCCAAATGGTTTAACTTTGGCAGGTCCCTCGTGCTTTATCATGAAAGTAGACTTCGTGGGGCAGATTCTGGAAGTGATTGCGATCGCAAAGCTCTATTAGCTGCTTTGGAATCGGCTTTTGAAAAAAAATCTGTGAAAATCGCAAAAATTTTGGGTATCGAAATCTGGCAAAAGTCTGCATAAAAGGGCTCACCTGGCCAAATGGTTTAACTTTGGCAGGTACCTGCTGGTCTGTTATGAAACTAGAATATCTTTTGCAGATTCTGGAAGTGATTGCGATCGCAAAGCTCTAATAGTTGCTGTGGAATCGACTTTTAAAAATGAGAGGTCGTAAAATTCGACAAAAAAATTTGGCGACGAAATCGAGCACATGCCTTCATAAAAGGGCTCTCCTGGCCAAATGGTTTAACTTTGGCAGGTCCCTCGTGCTTTATCATGAAAGTAGACTTCGTGGGGCAGATTCTGGAAGTGATTGCGATCGCAAAGCTCTATTAGCTGCTTTGGAATCGGCTTTTGAAAAAAAATCTGTGAAAATCGCAAAAATTTTGGGTATCGAAATCTGGCAAAAGTCTGCATAAAAGGGCTCACCTGGCCAAATGGTTTAACTTTGGCAGGTACCTGCTGGTCTGTTATGAAACTAGAATATCTTTTGCAGATTCTGGAAGTGATTGCGATCGCAAAGCTCTAATAGTTGCTGTGGAATCGACTTTTAAAAATGAGAGGTCGTAAAATTCGACAAAAAAATTTGGCGACGAAATCGAGCACATGCCTTCATAAAAGGGCTCTCCTGGCCAAATGGTTTAACTTTGGCAGGTCCCTCGTGCTTTATCATGAAAGTAGACTTCGTGGGGCAGATTCTGGAAGTGATTGCGATCGCAAAGCTCTATTAGCTGCTTTGGAATCGGCTTTTGAAAAAAAATCTGTGAAAATCGCAAAAATTTTGGGTATCGAAATCTGGCAAAAGTCTGCATAAAAGGGCTCACCTGGCCAAATGGTTTAACTTTGGCAGGTACCTGCTGGTCTGTTATGAAACTAGAATATCTTTTGCAGATTCTGGAAGTGATTGCGATCGCAAAGCTCTAATAGTTGCTGTGGAATCGACTTTTAAAAATGAGAGGTCGTAAAATTCGACAAAAAAATTTGGCGACGAAATCGAGCACATGCCTTCATAAAAGGGCTCTCCTGGCCAAATGGTTTAACTTTGGCAGGTCCCTCGTGCTTTATCATGAAAGTAGACTTCGTGGGGCAGATTCTGGAAGTGATTGCGATCGCAAAGCTCTATTAGCTGCTTTGGAATCGGCTTTTGAAAAAAAATCTGTGAAAATCGCAAAAATTTTGGGTATCGAAATCTGGCAAAAGTCTGCATAAAAGGGCTCACCTGGCCAAATGGTTTAACTTTGGCAGGTACCTGCTGGTCTGTTATGAAACTAGAATATCTTTTGCAGATTCTGGAAGTGATTGCGATCGCAAAGCTCTAATAGTTGCTGTGGAATCGACTTTTAAAAATGAGAGGTCGTAAAATTCGACAAAAAAATTTGGCGACGAAATCGAGCACATGCCTTCATAAAAGGGCTCTCCTGGCCAAATGGTTTAACTTTGGCAGGTCCCTCGTGCTTTATCATGAAAGTAGACTTCGTGGGGCAGATTCTGGAAGTGATTGCGATCGCAAAGCTCTATTAGCTGCTTTGGAATCGGCTTTTGAAAAAAAATCTGTGAAAATCGCAAAAATTTTGGGTATCGAAATCTGGCAAAAGTCTGCATAAAAGGGCTCACCTGGCCAAATGGTTTAACTTTGGCAGGTACCTGCTGGTCTGTTATGAAACTAGAATATCTTTTGCAGATTCTGGAAGTGATTGCGATCGCAAAGCTCTAATAGTTGCTGTGGAATCGACTTTTAAAAATGAGAGGTCGTAAAATTCGACAAAAAAATTTGGCGACGAAATCGAGCACATGCCTTCATAAAAGGGCTCTCCTGGCCAAATGGTTTAACTTTGGCAGGTCCCTCGTGCTTTATCATGAAAGTAGACTTCGTGGGGCAGATTCTGGAAGTGATTGCGATCGCAAAGCTCTATTAGCTGCTTTGGAATCGGCTTTTGAAAAAAAATCTGTGAAAATCGCAAAAATTTTGGGTATCGAAATCTGGCAAAAGTCTGCATAAAAGGGCTCACCTGGCCAAATGGTTTAACTTTGGCAGGTACCTGCTGGTCTGTTATGAAACTAGAATATCTTTTGCAGATTCTGGAAGTGATTGCGATCGCAAAGCTCTAATAGTTGCTGTGGAATCGACTTTTAAAAATGAGAGGTCGTAAAATTCGACAAAAAAATTTGGCGACGAAATCGAGCACATGCCTTCATAAAAGGGCTCTCCTGGCCAAATGGTTTAACTTTGGCAGGTCCCTCGTGCTTTATCATGAAAGTAGACTTCGTGGGGCAGATTCTGGAAGTGATTGCGATCGCAAAGCTCTATTAGCTGCTTTGGAATCGGCTTTTGAAAAAAAATCTGTGAAAATCGCAAAAATTTTGGGTATCGAAATCTGGCAAAAGTCTGCATAAAAGGGCTCACCTGGCCAAATGGTTTAACTTTGGCAGGTACCTGCTGGTCTGTTATGAAACTAGAATATCTTTTGCAGATTCTGGAAGTGATTGCGATCGCAAAGCTCTAATAGTTGCTGTGGAATCGACTTTTAAAAATGAGAGGTCGTAAAATTCGACAAAAAAATTTGGCGACGAAATCGAGCACATGCCTTCATAAAAGGGCTCTCCTGGCCAAATGGTTTAACTTTGGCAGGTCCCTCGTGCTTTATCATGAAAGTAGACTTCGTGGGGCAGATTCTGGAAGTGATTGCGATCGCAAAGCTCTATTAGCTGCTTTGGAATCGGCTTTTGAAAAAAAATCTGTGAAAATCGCAAAAATTTTGGGTATCGAAATCTGGCAAAAGTCTGCATAAAAGGGCTCACCTGGCCAAATGGTTTAACTTTGGCAGGTACCTGCTGGTCTGTTATGAAACTAGAATATCTTTTGCAGATTCTGGAAGTGATTGCGATCGCAAAGCTCTAATAGTTGCTGTGGAATCGACTTTTAAAAATGAGAGGTCGTAAAATTCGACAAAAAAATTTGGCGACGAAATCGAGCACATGCCTTCATAAAAGGGCTCTCCTGGCCAAATGGTTTAACTTTGGCAGGTCCCTCGTGCTTTATCATGAAAGTAGACTTCGTGGGGCAGATTCTGGAAGTGATTGCGATCGCAAAGCTCTATTAGCTGCTTTGGAATCGGCTTTTGAAAAAAAATCTGTGAAAATCGCAAAAATTTTGGGTATCGAAATCTGGCAAAAGTCTGCATAAAAGGGCTCACCTGGCCAAATGGTTTAACTTTGGCAGGTACCTGCTGGTCTGTTATGAAACTAGAATATCTTTTGCAGATTCTGGAAGTGATTGCGATCGCAAAGCTCTAATAGTTGCTGTGGAATCGACTTTTAAAAATGAGAGGTCGTAAAATTCGACAAAAAAATTTGGCGACGAAATCGAGCACATGCCTTCATAAAAGGGCTCTCCTGGCCAAATGGTTTAACTTTGGCAGGTCCCTCGTGCTTTATCATGAAAGTAGACTTCGTGGGGCAGATTCTGGAAGTGATTGCGATCGCAAAGCTCTATTAGCTGCTTTGGAATCGGCTTTTGAAAAAAAATCTGTGAAAATCGCAAAAATTTTGGGTATCGAAATCTGGCAAAAGTCTGCATAAAAGGGCTCACCTGGCCAAATGGTTTAACTTTGGCAGGTACCTGCTGGTCTGTTATGAAACTAGAATATCTTTTGCAGATTCTGGAAGTGATTGCGATCGCAAAGCTCTAATAGTTGCTGTGGAATCGACTTTTAAAAATGAGAGGTCGTAAAATTCGACAAAAAAATTTGGCGACGAAATCGAGCACATGCCTTCATAAAAGGGCTCTCCTGGCCAAATGGTTTAACTTTGGCAGGTCCCTCGTGCTTTATCATGAAAGTAGACTTCGTGGGGCAGATTCTGGAAGTGATTGCGATCGCAAAGCTCTATTAGCTGCTTTGGAATCGGCTTTTGAAAAAAAATCTGTGAAAATCGCAAAAATTTTGGGTATCGAAATCTGGCAAAAGTCTGCATAAAAGGGCTCACCTGGCCAAATGGTTTAACTTTGGCAGGTACCTGCTGGTCTGTTATGAAACTAGAATATCTTTTGCAGATTCTGGAAGTGATTGCGATCGCAAAGCTCTAATAGTTGCTGTGGAATCGACTTTTAAAAATGAGAGGTCGTAAAATTCGACAAAAAAATTTGGCGACGAAATCGAGCACATGCCTTCATAAAAGGGCTCTCCTGGCCAAATGGTTTAACTTTGGCAGGTCCCTCGTGCTTTATCATGAAAGTAGACTTCGTGGGGCAGATTCTGGAAGTGATTGCGATCGCAAAGCTCTATTAGCTGCTTTGGAATCGGCTTTTGAAAAAAAATCTGTGAAAATCGCAAAAATTTTGGGATATCGAAATCTGGCAAAAGTCTGCATAAAAGGGCTCACCTGGCCAAATGGTTTAACTTTGGCAGGTACCTGCTGGTCTGTTATGAAACTAGAATATCTTTTGCAGATTCTGGAAGTGATTGCGATCGCAAAGCTCTAATAGTTGCTGTGGAATCGACTTTTAAAAATGAGAGGTCGTAAAATTCGACAAAAAAATTTGGCGACGAAATCGAGCACATGCCTTCATAAAAGGGCTCTCCTGGCCAAATGGTTTAACTTTGGCAGGTCCCTCGTGCTTTATCATGAAAGTAGACTTCGTGGGGCAGATTCTGGAAGTGATTGCGATCGCAAAGCTCTATTAGCTGCTTTGGAATCGGCTTTTGAAAAAAAATCTGTGAAAATCGCAAAAATTTTGGGTATCGAAATCTGGCAAAAGTCTGCATAAAAGGGCTCACCTGGCCAAATGGTTTAACTTTGGCAGGTACCTGCTGGTCTGTTATGAAACTAGAATATCTTTTGCAGATTCTGGAAGTGATTGCGATCGCAAAGCTCTAATAGTTGCTGTGGAATCGACTTTTAAAAATGAGAGGTCGTAAAATTCGACAAAAAAATTTGGCGACGAAATCGAGCACATGCCTTCATAAAAGGGCTCTCCTGGCCAAATGGTTTAACTTTGGCAGGTCCCTCGTGCTTTATCATGAAAGTAGACTTCGTGGGGCAGATTCTGGAAGTGATTGCGATCGCAAAGCTCTATTAGCTGCTTTGGAATCGGCTTTTGAAAAAAAATCTGTGAAAATCGCAAAAATTTTGGGTATCGAAATCTGGCAAAAGTCTGCATAAAAGGGCTCACCTGGCCAAATGGTTTAACTTTGGCAGGTACCTGCTGGTCTGTTATGAAACTAGAATATCTTTTGCAGATTCTGGAAGTGATTGCGATCGCAAAGCTCTAATAGTTGCTGTGGAATCGACTTTTAAAAATGAGAGGTCGTAAAATTCGACAAAAAAATTTGGCGACGAAATCGAGCACATGCCTTCATAAAAGGGCTCTCCTGGCCAAATGGTTTAACTTTGGCAGGTCCCTCGTGCTTTATCATGAAAGTAGACTTCGTGGGGCAGATTCTGGAAGTGATTGCGATCGCAAAGCTCTATTAGCTGCTTTGGAATCGGCTTTTGAAAAAAAATCTGTGAAAATCGCAAAAATTTTGGGTATCGAAATCTGGCAAAAGTCTGCATAAAAGGGCTCACCTGGCCAAATGGTTTAACTTTGGCAGGTACCTGCTGGTCTGTTATGAAACTAGAATATCTTTTGCAGATTCTGGAAGTGATTGCGATCGCAAAGCTCTAATAGTTGCTGTGGAATCGACTTTTAAAAATGAGAGGTCGTAAAATTCGACAAAAAAATTTGGCGACGAAATCGAGCACATGCCTTCATAAAAGGGCTCTCCTGGCCAAATGGTTTAACTTTGGCAGGTCCCTCGTGCTTTATCATGAAAGTAGACTTCGTGGGGCAGATTCTGGAAGTGATTGCGATCGCAAAGCTCTATTAGCTGCTTTGGAATCGGCTTTTGAAAAAAAATCTGTGAAAATCGCAAAAATTTTGGGTATCGAAATCTGGCAAAAGTCTGCATAAAAGGGCTCACCTGGCCAAATGGTTTAACTTTGGCAGGTACCTGCTGGTCTGTTATGAAACTAGAATATCTTTTGCAGATTCTGGAAGTGATTGCGATCGCAAAGCTCTAATAGTTGCTGTGGAATCGACTTTTAAAAATGAGAGGTCGTAAAATTCGACAAAAAAATTTGGCGACGAAATCGAGCACATGCCTTCATAAAAGGGCTCTCCTGGCCAAATGGTTTAACTTTGGCAGGTCCCTCGTGCTTTATCATGAAAGTAGACTTCGTGGGGCAGATTCTGGAAGTGATTGCGATCGCAAAGCTCTATTAGCTGCTTTGGAATCGGCTTTTGAAAAAAAATCTGTGAAAATCGCAAAAATTTTGGGTATCGAAATCTGGCAAAAGTCTGCATAAAAGGGCTCACCTGGCCAAATGGTTTAACTTTGGCAGGTACCTGCTGGTCTGTTATGAAACTAGAATATCTTTTGCAGATTCTGGAAGTGATTGCGATCGCAAAGCTCTAATAGTTGCTGTGGAATCGACTTTTAAAAATGAGAGGTCGTAAAATTCGACAAAAAAATTTGGCGACGAAATCGAGCACATGCCTTCATAAAAGGGCTCTCCTGGCCAAATGGTTTAACTTTGGCAGGTCCCTCGTGCTTTATCATGAAAGTAGACTTCGTGGGGCAGATTCTGGAAGTGATTGCGATCGCAAAGCTCTATTAGCTGCTTTGGAATCGGCTTTTGAAAAAAAATCTGTGAAAATCGCAAAAATTTTGGGTATCGAAATCTGGCAAAAGTCTGCATAAAAGGGCTCACCTGGCCAAATGGTTTAACTTTGGCAGGTACCTGCTGGTCTGTTATGAAACTAGAATATCTTTTGCAGATTCTGGAAGTGATTGCGATCGCAAAGCTCTAATAGTTGCTGTGGAATCGACTTTTAAAAATGAGAGGTCGTAAAATTCGACAAAAAAATTTGGCGACGAAATCGAGCACATGCCTTCATAAAAGGGCTCTCCTGGCCAAATGGTTTAACTTTGGCAGGTCCCTCGTGCTTTATCATGAAAGTAGACTTCGTGGGGCAGATTCTGGAAGTGATTGCGATCGCAAAGCTCTATTAGCTGCTTTGGAATCGGCTTTTGAAAAAAAATCTGTGAAAATCGCAAAAATTTTGGGTATCGAAATCTGGCAAAAGTCTGCATAAAAGGGCTCACCTGGCCAAATGGTTTAACTTTGGCAGGTACCTGCTGGTCTGTTATGAAACTAGAATATCTTTTGCAGATTCTGGAAGTGATTGCGATCGCAAAGCTCTAATAGTTGCTGTGGAATCGACTTTTAAAAATGAGAGGTCGTAAAATTCGACAAAAAAATTTGGCGACGAAATCGAGCACATGCCTTCATAAAAGGGCTCTCCTGGCCAAATGGTTTAACTTTGGCAGGTCCCTCGTGCTTTATCATGAAAGTAGACTTCGTGGGGCAGATTCTGGAAGTGATTGCGATCGCAAAGCTCTATTAGCTGCTTTGGAATCGGCTTTTGAAAAAAAATCTGTGAAAATCGCAAAAATTTTGGGTATCGAAATCTGGCAAAAGTCTGCATAAAAGGGCTCACCTGGCCAAATGGTTTAACTTTGGCAGGTACCTGCTGGTCTGTTATGAAACTAGAATATCTTTTGCAGATTCTGGAAGTGATTGCGATCGCAAAGCTCTAATAGTTGCTGTGGAATCGACTTTTAAAAATGAGAGGTCGTAAAATTCGACAAAAAAATTTGGCGACGAAATCGAGCACATGCCTTCATAAAAGGGCTCTCCTGGCCAAATGGTTTAACTTTGGCAGGTCCCTCGTGCTTTATCATGAAAGTAGACTTCGTGGGGCAGATTCTGGAAGTGATTGCGATCGCAAAGCTCTATTAGCTGCTTTGGAATCGGCTTTTGAAAAAAAATCTGTGAAAATCGCAAAAATTTTGGGTATCGAAATCTGGCAAAAGTCTGCATAAAAGGGCTCACCTGGCCAAATGGTTTAACTTTGGCAGGTACCTGCTGGTCTGTTATGAAACTAGAATATCTTTTGCAGATTCTGGAAGTGATTGCGATCGCAAAGCTCTAATAGTTGCTGTGGAATCGACTTTTAAAAATGAGAGGTCGTAAAATTCGACAAAAAAATTTGGCGACGAAATCGAGCACATGCCTTCATAAAAGGGCTCTCCTGGCCAAATGGTTTAACTTTGGCAGGTCCCTCGTGCTTTATCATGAAAGTAGACTTCGTGGGGCAGATTCTGGAAGTGATTGCGATCGCAAAGCTCTATTAGCTGCTTTGGAATCGGCTTTTGAAAAAAAATCTGTGAAAATCGCAAAAATTTTGGGTATCGAAATCTGGCAAAAGTCTGCATAAAAGGGCTCACCTGGCCAAATGGTTTAACTTTGGCAGGTACCTGCTGGTCTGTTATGAAACTAGAATATCTTTTGCAGATTCTGGAAGTGATTGCGATCGCAAAGCTCTAATAGTTGCTGTGGAATCGACTTTTAAAAATGAGAGGTCGTAAAATTCGACAAAAAAATTTGGCGACGAAATCGAGCACATGCCTTCATAAAAGGGCTCTCCTGGCCAAATGGTTTAACTTTGGCAGGTCCCTCGTGCTTTATCATGAAAGTAGACTTCGTGGGGCAGATTCTGGAAGTGATTGCGATCGCAAAGCTCTATTAGCTGCTTTGGAATCGGCTTTTGAAAAAAAATCTGTGAAAATCGCAAAAATTTTGGGTATCGAAATCTGGCAAAAGTCTGCATAAAAGGGCTCACCTGGCCAAATGGTTTAACTTTGGCAGGTACCTGCTGGTCTGTTATGAAACTAGAATATCTTTTGCAGATTCTGGAAGTGATTGCGATCGCAAAGCTCTAATAGTTGCTGTGGAATCGACTTTTAAAAATGAGAGGTCGTAAAATTCGACAAAAAAATTTGGCGACGAAATCGAGCACATGCCTTCATAAAAGGGCTCTCCTGGCCAAATGGTTTAACTTTGGCAGGTCCCTCGTGCTTTATCATGAAAGTAGACTTCGTGGGGCAGATTCTGGAAGTGATTGCGATCGCAAAGCTCTATTAGCTGCTTTGGAATCGGCTTTTGAAAAAAAATCTGTGAAAATCGCAAAAATTTTGGGTATCGAAATCTGGCAAAAGTCTGCATAAAAGGGCTCACCTGGCCAAATGGTTTAACTTTGGCAGGTACCTGCTGGTCTGTTATGAAACTAGAATATCTTTTGCAGATTCTGGAAGTGATTGCGATCGCAAAGCTCTAATAGTTGCTGTGGAATCGACTTTTAAAAATGAGAGGTCGTAAAATTCGACAAAAAAATTTGGCGACGAAATCGAGCACATGCCTTCATAAAAGGGCTCTCCTGGCCAAATGGTTTAACTTTGGCAGGTCCCTCGTGCTTTATCATGAAAGTAGACTTCGTGGGGCAGATTCTGGAAGTGATTGCGATCGCAAAGCTCTATTAGCTGCTTTGGAATCGGCTTTTGAAAAAAAATCTGTGAAAATCGCAAAAATTTTGGGTATCGAAATCTGGCAAAAGTCTGCATAAAAGGGCTCACCTGGCCAAATGGTTTAACTTTGGCAGGTACCTGCTGGTCTGTTATGAAACTAGAATATCTTTTGCAGATTCTGGAAGTGATTGCGATCGCAAAGCTCTAATAGTTGCTGTGGAATCGACTTTTAAAAATGAGAGGTCGTAAAATTCGACAAAAAAATTTGGCGACGAAATCGAGCACATGCCTTCATAAAAGGGCTCTCCTGGCCAAATGGTTTAACTTTGGCAGGTCCCTCGTGCTTTATCATGAAAGTAGACTTCGTGGGGCAGATTCTGGAAGTGATTGCGATCGCAAAGCTCTATTAGCTGCTTTGGAATCGGCTTTTGAAAAAAAATCTGTGAAAATCGCAAAAATTTTGGGTATCGAAATCTGGCAAAAGTCTGCATAAAAGGGCTCACCTGGCCAAATGGTTTAACTTTGGCAGGTACCTGCTGGTCTGTTATGAAACTAGAATATCTTTTGCAGATTCTGGAAGTGATTGCGATCGCAAAGCTCTAATAGTTGCTGTGGAATCGACTTTTAAAAATGAGAGGTCGTAAAATTCGACAAAAAAATTTGGCGACGAAATCGAGCACATGCCTTCATAAAAGGGCTCTCCTGGCCAAATGGTTTAACTTTGGCAGGTCCCTCGTGCTTTATCATGAAAGTAGACTTCGTGGGGCAGATTCTGGAAGTGATTGCGATCGCAAAGCTCTATTAGCTGCTTTGGAATCGGCTTTTGAAAAAAAATCTGTGAAAATCGCAAAAATTTTGGGTATCGAAATCTGGCAAAAGTCTGCATAAAAGGGCTCACCTGGCCAAATGGTTTAACTTTGGCAGGTACCTGCTGGTCTGTTATGAAACTAGAATATCTTTTGCAGATTCTGGAAGTGATTGCGATCGCAAAGCTCTAATAGTTGCTGTGGAATCGACTTTTAAAAATGAGAGGTCGTAAAATTCGACAAAAAAATTTGGCGACGAAATCGAGCACATGCCTTCATAAAAGGGCTCTCCTGGCCAAATGGTTTAACTTTGGCAGGTCCCTCGTGCTTTATCATGAAAGTAGACTTCGTGGGGCAGATTCTGGAAGTGATTGCGATCGCAAAGCTCTATTAGCTGCTTTGGAATCGGCTTTTGAAAAAAAATCTGTGAAAATCGCAAAAATTTTGGGTATCGAAATCTGGCAAAAGTCTGCATAAAAGGGCTCACCTGGCCAAATGGTTTAACTTTGGCAGGTACCTGCTGGTCTGTTATGAAACTAGAATATCTTTTGCAGATTCTGGAAGTGATTGCGATCGCAAAGCTCTAATAGTTGCTGTGGAATCGACTTTTAAAAATGAGAGGTCGTAAAATTCGACAAAAAAATTTGGCGACGAAATCGAGCACATGCCTTCATAAAAGGGCTCTCCTGGCCAAATGGTTTAACTTTGGCAGGTCCCTCGTGCTTTATCATGAAAGTAGACTTCGTGGGGCAGATTCTGGAAGTGATTGCGATCGCAAAGCTCTATTAGCTGCTTTGGAATCGGCTTTTGAAAAAAAATCTGTGAAAATCGCAAAAATTTTGGGTATCGAAATCTGGCAAAAGTCTGCATAAAAGGGCTCACCTGGCCAAATGGTTTAACTTTGGCAGGTACCTGCTGGTCTGTTATGAAACTAGAATATCTTTTGCAGATTCTGGAAGTGATTGCGATCGCAAAGCTCTAATAGTTGCTGTGGAATCGACTTTTAAAAATGAGAGGTCGTAAAATTCGACAAAAAAATTTGGCGACGAAATCGAGCACATGCCTTCATAAAAGGGCTCTCCTGGCCAAATGGTTTAACTTTGGCAGGTCCCTCGTGCTTTATCATGAAAGTAGACTTCGTGGGGCAGATTCTGGAAGTGATTGCGATCGCAAAGCTCTATTAGCTGCTTTGGAATCGGCTTTTGAAAAAAAATCTGTGAAAATCGCAAAAATTTTGGGTATCGAAATCTGGCAAAAGTCTGCATAAAAGGGCTCACCTGGCCAAATGGTTTAACTTTGGCAGGTACCTGCTGGTCTGTTATGAAACTAGAATATCTTTTGCAGATTCTGGAAGTGATTGCGATCGCAAAGCTCTAATAGTTGCTGTGGAATCGACTTTTAAAAATGAGAGGTCGTAAAATTCGACAAAAAAATTTGGCGACGAAATCGAGCACATGCCTTCATAAAAGGGCTCTCCTGGCCAAATGGTTTAACTTTGGCAGGTCCCTCGTGCTTTATCATGAAAGTAGACTTCGTGGGGCAGATTCTGGAAGTGATTGCGATCGCAAAGCTCTATTAGCTGCTTTGGAATCGGCTTTTGAAAAAAAATCTGTGAAAATCGCAAAAATTTTGGGTATCGAAATCTGGCAAAAGTCTGCATAAAAGGGCTCACCTGGCCAAATGGTTTAACTTTGGCAGGTACCTGCTGGTCTGTTATGAAACTAGAATATCTTTTGCAGATTCTGGAAGTGATTGCGATCGCAAAGCTCTAATAGTTGCTGTGGAATCGACTTTTAAAAATGAGAGGTCGTAAAATTCGACAAAAAAATTTGGCGACGAAATCGAGCACATGCCTTCATAAAAGGGCTCTCCTGGCCAAATGGTTTAACTTTGGCAGGTCCCTCGTGCTTTATCATGAAAGTAGACTTCGTGGGGCAGATTCTGGAAGTGATTGCGATCGCAAAGCTCTATTAGCTGCTTTGGAATCGGCTTTTGAAAAAAAATCTGTGAAAATCGCAAAAATTTTGGGTATCGAAATCTGGCAAAAGTCTGCATAAAAGGGCTCACCTGGCCAAATGGTTTAACTTTGGCAGGTACCTGCTGGTCTGTTATGAAACTAGAATATCTTTTGCAGATTCTGGAAGTGATTGCGATCGCAAAGCTCTAATAGTTGCTGTGGAATCGACTTTTAAAAATGAGAGGTCGTAAAATTCGACAAAAAAATTTGGCGACGAAATCGAGCACATGCCTTCATAAAAGGGCTCTCCTGGCCAAATGGTTTAACTTTGGCAGGTCCCTCGTGCTTTATCATGAAAGTAGACTTCGTGGGGCAGATTCTGGAAGTGATTGCGATCGCAAAGCTCTATTAGCTGCTTTGGAATCGGCTTTTGAAAAAAAATCTGTGAAAATCGCAAAAATTTTGGGTATCGAAATCTGGCAAAAGTCTGCATAAAAGGGCTCACCTGGCCAAATGGTTTAACTTTGGCAGGTACCTGCTGGTCTGTTATGAAACTAGAATATCTTTTGCAGATTCTGGAAGTGATTGCGATCGCAAAGCTCTAATAGTTGCTGTGGAATCGACTTTTAAAAATGAGAGGTCGTAAAATTCGACAAAAAAATTTGGCGACGAAATCGAGCACATGCCTTCATAAAAGGGCTCTCCTGGCCAAATGGTTTAACTTTGGCAGGTCCCTCGTGCTTTATCATGAAAGTAGACTTCGTGGGGCAGATTCTGGAAGTGATTGCGATCGCAAAGCTCTATTAGCTGCTTTGGAATCGGCTTTTGAAAAAAAATCTGTGAAAATCGCAAAAATTTTGGGTATCGAAATCTGGCAAAAGTCTGCATAAAAGGGCTCACCTGGCCAAATGGTTTAACTTTGGCAGGTACCTGCTGGTCTGTTATGAAACTAGAATATCTTTTGCAGATTCTGGAAGTGATTGCGATCGCAAAGCTCTAATAGTTGCTGTGGAATCGACTTTTAAAAATGAGAGGTCGTAAAATTCGACAAAAAAATTTGGCGACGAAATCGAGCACATGCCTTCATAAAAGGGCTCTCCTGGCCAAATGGTTTAACTTTGGCAGGTCCCTCGTGCTTTATCATGAAAGTAGACTTCGTGGGGCAGATTCTGGAAGTGATTGCGATCGCAAAGCTCTATTAGCTGCTTTGGAATCGGCTTTTGAAAAAAAATCTGTGAAAATCGCAAAAATTTTGGGTATCGAAATCTGGCAAAAGTCTGCATAAAAGGGCTCACCTGGCCAAATGGTTTAACTTTGGCAGGTACCTGCTGGTCTGTTATGAAACTAGAATATCTTTTGCAGATTCTGGAAGTGATTGCGATCGCAAAGCTCTAATAGTTGCTGTGGAATCGACTTTTAAAAATGAGAGGTCGTAAAATTCGACAAAAAAATTTGGCGACGAAATCGAGCACATGCCTTCATAAAAGGGCTCTCCTGGCCAAATGGTTTAACTTTGGCAGGTCCCTCGTGCTTTATCATGAAAGTAGACTTCGTGGGGCAGATTCTGGAAGTGATTGCGATCGCAAAGCTCTATTAGCTGCTTTGGAATCGGCTTTTGAAAAAAAATCTGTGAAAATCGCAAAAATTTTGGGTATCGAAATCTGGCAAAAGTCTGCATAAAAGGGCTCACCTGGCCAAATGGTTTAACTTTGGCAGGTACCTGCTGGTCTGTTATGAAACTAGAATATCTTTTGCAGATTCTGGAAGTGATTGCGATCGCAAAGCTCTAATAGTTGCTGTGGAATCGACTTTTAAAAATGAGAGGTCGTAAAATTCGACAAAAAAATTTGGCGACGAAATCGAGCACATGCCTTCATAAAAGGGCTCTCCTGGCCAAATGGTTTAACTTTGGCAGGTCCCTCGTGCTTTATCATGAAAGTAGACTTCGTGGGGCAGATTCTGGAAGTGATTGCGATCGCAAAGCTCTATTAGCTGCTTTGGAATCGGCTTTTGAAAAAAAATCTGTGAAAATCGCAAAAATTTTGGGTATCGAAATCTGGCAAAAGTCTGCATAAAAGGGCTCACCTGGCCAAATGGTTTAACTTTGGCAGGTACCTGCTGGTCTGTTATGAAACTAGAATATCTTTTGCAGATTCTGGAAGTGATTGCGATCGCAAAGCTCTAATAGTTGCTGTGGAATCGACTTTTAAAAATGAGAGGTCGTAAAATTCGACAAAAAAATTTGGCGACGAAATCGAGCACATGCCTTCATAAAAGGGCTCTCCTGGCCAAATGGTTTAACTTTGGCAGGTCCCTCGTGCTTTATCATGAAAGTAGACTTCGTGGGGCAGATTCTGGAAGTGATTGCGATCGCAAAGCTCTATTAGCTGCTTTGGAATCGGCTTTTGAAAAAAAATCTGTGAAAATCGCAAAAATTTTGGGTATCGAAATCTGGCAAAAGTCTGCATAAAAGGGCTCACCTGGCCAAATGGTTTAACTTTGGCAGGTACCTGCTGGTCTGTTATGAAACTAGAATATCTTTTGCAGATTCTGGAAGTGATTGCGATCGCAAAGCTCTAATAGTTGCTGTGGAATCGACTTTTAAAAATGAGAGGTCGTAAAATTCGACAAAAAAATTTGGCGACGAAATCGAGCACATGCCTTCATAAAAGGGCTCTCCTGGCCAAATGGTTTAACTTTGGCAGGTCCCTCGTGCTTTATCATGAAAGTAGACTTCGTGGGGCAGATTCTGGAAGTGATTGCGATCGCAAAGCTCTATTAGCTGCTTTGGAATCGGCTTTTGAAAAAAAATCTGTGAAAATCGCAAAAATTTTGGGTATCGAAATCTGGCAAAAGTCTGCATAAAAGGGCTCACCTGGCCAAATGGTTTAACTTTGGCAGGTACCTGCTGGTCTGTTATGAAACTAGAATATCTTTTGCAGATTCTGGAAGTGATTGCGATCGCAAAGCTCTAATAGTTGCTGTGGAATCGACTTTTAAAAATGAGAGGTCGTAAAATTCGACAAAAAAATTTGGCGACGAAATCGAGCACATGCCTTCATAAAAGGGCTCTCCTGGCCAAATGGTTTAACTTTGGCAGGTCCCTCGTGCTTTATCATGAAAGTAGACTTCGTGGGGCAGATTCTGGAAGTGATTGCGATCGCAAAGCTCTATTAGCTGCTTTGGAATCGGCTTTTGAAAAAAAATCTGTGAAAATCGCAAAAATTTTGGGTATCGAAATCTGGCAAAAGTCTGCATAAAAGGGCTCACCTGGCCAAATGGTTTAACTTTGGCAGGTACCTGCTGGTCTGTTATGAAACTAGAATATCTTTTGCAGATTCTGGAAGTGATTGCGATCGCAAAGCTCTAATAGTTGCTGTGGAATCGACTTTTAAAAATGAGAGGTCGTAAAATTCGACAAAAAAATTTGGCGACGAAATCGAGCACATGCCTTCATAAAAGGGCTCTCCTGGCCAAATGGTTTAACTTTGGCAGGTCCCTCGTGCTTTATCATGAAAGTAGACTTCGTGGGGCAGATTCTGGAAGTGATTGCGATCGCAAAGCTCTATTAGCTGCTTTGGAATCGGCTTTTGAAAAAAAATCTGTGAAAATCGCAAAAATTTTGGGTATCGAAATCTGGCAAAAGTCTGCATAAAAGGGCTCACCTGGCCAAATGGTTTAACTTTGGCAGGTACCTGCTGGTCTGTTATGAAACTAGAATATCTTTTGCAGATTCTGGAAGTGATTGCGATCGCAAAGCTCTAATAGTTGCTGTGGAATCGACTTTTAAAAATGAGAGGTCGTAAAATTCGACAAAAAAATTTGGCGACGAAATCGAGCACATGCCTTCATAAAAGGGCTCTCCTGGCCAAATGGTTTAACTTTGGCAGGTCCCTCGTGCTTTATCATGAAAGTAGACTTCGTGGGGCAGATTCTGGAAGTGATTGCGATCGCAAAGCTCTATTAGCTGCTTTGGAATCGGCTTTTGAAAAAAAATCTGTGAAAATCGCAAAAATTTTGGGTATCGAAATCTGGCAAAAGTCTGCATAAAAGGGCTCACCTGGCCAAATGGTTTAACTTTGGCAGGTACCTGCTGGTCTGTTATGAAACTAGAATATCTTTTGCAGATTCTGGAAGTGATTGCGATCGCAAAGCTCTAATAGTTGCTGTGGAATCGACTTTTAAAAATGAGAGGTCGTAAAATTCGACAAAAAAATTTGGCGACGAAATCGAGCACATGCCTTCATAAAAGGGCTCTCCTGGCCAAATGGTTTAACTTTGGCAGGTCCCTCGTGCTTTATCATGAAAGTAGACTTCGTGGGGCAGATTCTGGAAGTGATTGCGATCGCAAAGCTCTATTAGCTGCTTTGGAATCGGCTTTTGAAAAAAAATCTGTGAAAATCGCAAAAATTTTGGGTATCGAAATCTGGCAAAAGTCTGCATAAAAGGGCTCACCTGGCCAAATGGTTTAACTTTGGCAGGTACCTGCTGGTCTGTTATGAAACTAGAATATCTTTTGCAGATTCTGGAAGTGATTGCGATCGCAAAGCTCTAATAGTTGCTGTGGAATCGACTTTTAAAAATGAGAGGTCGTAAAATTCGACAAAAAAATTTGGCGACGAAATCGAGCACATGCCTTCATAAAAGGGCTCTCCTGGCCAAATGGTTTAACTTTGGCAGGTCCCTCGTGCTTTATCATGAAAGTAGACTTCGTGGGGCAGATTCTGGAAGTGATTGCGATCGCAAAGCTCTATTAGCTGCTTTGGAATCGGCTTTTGAAAAAAAATCTGTGAAAATCGCAAAAATTTTGGGTATCGAAATCTGGCAAAAGTCTGCATAAAAGGGCTCACCTGGCCAAATGGTTTAACTTTGGCAGGTACCTGCTGGTCTGTTATGAAACTAGAATATCTTTTGCAGATTCTGGAAGTGATTGCGATCGCAAAGCTCTAATAGTTGCTGTGGAATCGACTTTTAAAAATGAGAGGTCGTAAAATTCGACAAAAAAATTTGGCGACGAAATCGAGCACATGCCTTCATAAAAGGGCTCTCCTGGCCAAATGGTTTAACTTTGGCAGGTCCCTCGTGCTTTATCATGAAAGTAGACTTCGTGGGGCAGATTCTGGAAGTGATTGCGATCGCAAAGCTCTATTAGCTGCTTTGGAATCGGCTTTTGAAAAAAAATCTGTGAAAATCGCAAAAATTTTGGGTATCGAAATCTGGCAAAAGTCTGCATAAAAGGGCTCACCTGGCCAAATGGTTTAACTTTGGCAGGTACCTGCTGGTCTGTTATGAAACTAGAATATCTTTTGCAGATTCTGGAAGTGATTGCGATCGCAAAGCTCTAATAGTTGCTGTGGAATCGACTTTTAAAAATGAGAGGTCGTAAAATTCGACAAAAAAATTTGGCGACGAAATCGAGCACATGCCTTCATAAAAGGGCTCTCCTGGCCAAATGGTTTAACTTTGGCAGGTCCCTCGTGCTTTATCATGAAAGTAGACTTCGTGGGGCAGATTCTGGAAGTGATTGCGATCGCAAAGCTCTATTAGCTGCTTTGGAATCGGCTTTTGAAAAAAAATCTGTGAAAATCGCAAAAATTTTGGGTATCGAAATCTGGCAAAAGTCTGCATAAAAGGGCTCACCTGGCCAAATGGTTTAACTTTGGCAGGTACCTGCTGGTCTGTTATGAAACTAGAATATCTTTTGCAGATTCTGGAAGTGATTGCGATCGCAAAGCTCTAATAGTTGCTGTGGAATCGACTTTTAAAAATGAGAGGTCGTAAAATTCGACAAAAAAATTTGGCGACGAAATCGAGCACATGCCTTCATAAAAGGGCTCTCCTGGCCAAATGGTTTAACTTTGGCAGGTCCCTCGTGCTTTATCATGAAAGTAGACTTCGTGGGGCAGATTCTGGAAGTGATTGCGATCGCAAAGCTCTATTAGCTGCTTTGGAATCGGCTTTTGAAAAAAAATCTGTGAAAATCGCAAAAATTTTGGGTATCGAAATCTGGCAAAAGTCTGCATAAAAGGGCTCACCTGGCCAAATGGTTTAACTTTGGCAGGTACCTGCTGGTCTGTTATGAAACTAGAATATCTTTTGCAGATTCTGGAAGTGATTGCGATCGCAAAGCTCTAATAGTTGCTGTGGAATCGACTTTTAAAAATGAGAGGTCGTAAAATTCGACAAAAAAATTTGGCGACGAAATCGAGCACATGCCTTCATAAAAGGGCTCTCCTGGCCAAATGGTTTAACTTTGGCAGGTCCCTCGTGCTTTATCATGAAAGTAGACTTCGTGGGGCAGATTCTGGAAGTGATTGCGATCGCAAAGCTCTATTAGCTGCTTTGGAATCGGCTTTTGAAAAAAAATCTGTGAAAATCGCAAAAATTTTGGGTATCGAAATCTGGCAAAAGTCTGCATAAAAGGGCTCACCTGGCCAAATGGTTTAACTTTGGCAGGTACCTGCTGGTCTGTTATGAAACTAGAATATCTTTTGCAGATTCTGGAAGTGATTGCGATCGCAAAGCTCTAATAGTTGCTGTGGAATCGACTTTTAAAAATGAGAGGTCGTAAAATTCGACAAAAAAATTTGGCGACGAAATCGAGCACATGCCTTCATAAAAGGGCTCTCCTGGCCAAATGGTTTAACTTTGGCAGGTCCCTCGTGCTTTATCATGAAAGTAGACTTCGTGGGGCAGATTCTGGAAGTGATTGCGATCGCAAAGCTCTATTAGCTGCTTTGGAATCGGCTTTTGAAAAAAAATCTGTGAAAATCGCAAAAATTTTGGGTATCGAAATCTGGCAAAAGTCTGCATAAAAGGGCTCACCTGGCCAAATGGTTTAACTTTGGCAGGTACCTGCTGGTCTGTTATGAAACTAGAATATCTTTTGCAGATTCTGGAAGTGATTGCGATCGCAAAGCTCTAATAGTTGCTGTGGAATCGACTTTTAAAAATGAGAGGTCGTAAAATTCGACAAAAAAATTTGGCGACGAAATCGAGCACATGCCTTCATAAAAGGGCTCTCCTGGCCAAATGGTTTAACTTTGGCAGGTCCCTCGTGCTTTATCATGAAAGTAGACTTCGTGGGGCAGATTCTGGAAGTGATTGCGATCGCAAAGCTCTATTAGCTGCTTTGGAATCGGCTTTTGAAAAAAAATCTGTGAAAATCGCAAAAATTTTGGGTATCGAAATCTGGCAAAAGTCTGCATAAAAGGGCTCACCTGGCCAAATGGTTTAACTTTGGCAGGTACCTGCTGGTCTGTTATGAAACTAGAATATCTTTTGCAGATTCTGGAAGTGATTGCGATCGCAAAGCTCTAATAGTTGCTGTGGAATCGACTTTTAAAAATGAGAGGTCGTAAAATTCGACAAAAAAATTTGGCGACGAAATCGAGCACATGCCTTCATAAAAGGGCTCTCCTGGCCAAATGGTTTAACTTTGGCAGGTCCCTCGTGCTTTATCATGAAAGTAGACTTCGTGGGGCAGATTCTGGAAGTGATTGCGATCGCAAAGCTCTATTAGCTGCTTTGGAATCGGCTTTTGAAAAAAAATCTGTGAAAATCGCAAAAATTTTGGGTATCGAAATCTGGCAAAAGTCTGCATAAAAGGGCTCACCTGGCCAAATGGTTTAACTTTGGCAGGTACCTGCTGGTCTGTTATGAAACTAGAATATCTTTTGCAGATTCTGGAAGTGATTGCGATCGCAAAGCTCTAATAGTTGCTGTGGAATCGACTTTTAAAAATGAGAGGTCGTAAAATTCGACAAAAAAATTTGGCGACGAAATCGAGACACTATGCCTTCATAAAAGGGCTCTCCTGGCCAAATGGTTTAACTTTGGCAGGTCCCTCGTGCTTTATCATGAAAGTAGACTTCGTGGGGCAGATTCTGGAAGTGATTGCGATCGCAAAGCTCTATTAGCTGCTTTGGAATCGGCTTTTGAAAAAAAATCTGTGAAAATCGCAAAAATTTTGGGTATCGAAATCTGGCAAAAGTCTGCATAAAAGGGCTCACCTGGCCAAATGGTTTAACTTTGGCAGGTACCTGCTGGTCTGTTATGAAACTAGAATATCTTTTGCAGATTCTGGAAGTGATTGCGATCGCAAAGCTCTAATAGTTGCTGTGGAATCGACTTTTAAAAATGAGAGGTCGTAAAATTCGACAAAAAAATTTGGCGACGAAATCGAGCACATGCCTTCATAAAAGGGCTCTCCTGGCCAAATGGTTTAACTTTGGCAGGTCCCTCGTGCTTTATCATGAAAGTAGACTTCGTGGGGCAGATTCTGGAAGTGATTGCGATCGCAAAGCTCTATTAGCTGCTTTGGAATCGGCTTTTGAAAAAAAATCTGTGAAAATCGCAAAAATTTTGGGTATCGAAATCTGGCAAAAGTCTGCATAAAAGGGCTCACCTGGCCAAATGGTTTAACTTTGGCAGGTACCTGCTGGTCTGTTATGAAACTAGAATATCTTTTGCAGATTCTGGAAGTGATTGCGATCGCAAAGCTCTAATAGTTGCTGTGGAATCGACTTTTAAAAATGAGAGGTCGTAAAATTCGACAAAAAAATTTGGCGACGAAATCGAGCACATGCCTTCATAAAAGGGCTCTCCTGGCCAAATGGTTTAACTTTGGCAGGTCCCTCGTGCTTTATCATGAAAGTAGACTTCGTGGGGCAGATTCTGGAAGTGATTGCGATCGCAAAGCTCTATTAGCTGCTTTGGAATCGGCTTTTGAAAAAAAATCTGTGAAAATCGCAAAAATTTTGGGTATCGAAATCTGGCAAAAGTCTGCATAAAAGGGCTCACCTGGCCAAATGGTTTAACTTTGGCAGGTACCTGCTGGTCTGTTATGAAACTAGAATATCTTTTGCAGATTCTGGAAGTGATTGCGATCGCAAAGCTCTAATAGTTGCTGTGGAATCGACTTTTAAAAATGAGAGGTCGTAAAATTCGACAAAAAAATTTGGCGACGAAATCGAGCACATGCCTTCATAAAAGGGCTCTCCTGGCCAAATGGTTTAACTTTGGCAGGTCCCTCGTGCTTTATCATGAAAGTAGACTTCGTGGGGCAGATTCTGGAAGTGATTGCGATCGCAAAGCTCTATTAGCTGCTTTGGAATCGGCTTTTGAAAAAAAATCTGTGAAAATCGCAAAAATTTTGGGTATCGAAATCTGGCAAAAGTCTGCATAAAAGGGCTCACCTGGCCAAATGGTTTAACTTTGGCAGGTACCTGCTGGTCTGTTATGAAACTAGAATATCTTTTGCAGATTCTGGAAGTGATTGCGATCGCAAAGCTCTAATAGTTGCTGTGGAATCGACTTTTAAAAATGAGAGGTCGTAAAATTCGACAAAAAAATTTGGCGACGAAATCGAGCACATGCCTTCATAAAAGGGCTCTCCTGGCCAAATGGTTTAACTTTGGCAGGTCCCTCGTGCTTTATCATGAAAGTAGACTTCGTGGGGCAGATTCTGGAAGTGATTGCGATCGCAAAGCTCTATTAGCTGCTTTGGAATCGGCTTTTGAAAAAAAATCTGTGAAAATCGCAAAAATTTTGGGTATCGAAATCTGGCAAAAGTCTGCATAAAAGGGCTCACCTGGCCAAATGGTTTAACTTTGGCAGGTACCTGCTGGTCTGTTATGAAACTAGAATATCTTTTGCAGATTCTGGAAGTGATTGCGATCGCAAAGCTCTAATAGTTGCTGTGGAATCGACTTTTAAAAATGAGAGGTCGTAAAATTCGACAAAAAAATTTGGCGACGAAATCGAGCACATGCCTTCATAAAAGGGCTCTCCTGGCCAAATGGTTTAACTTTGGCAGGTCCCTCGTGCTTTATCATGAAAGTAGACTTCGTGGGGCAGATTCTGGAAGTGATTGCGATCGCAAAGCTCTATTAGCTGCTTTGGAATCGGCTTTTGAAAAAAAATCTGTGAAAATCGCAAAAATTTTGGGTATCGAAATCTGGCAAAAGTCTGCATAAAAGGGCTCACCTGGCCAAATGGTTTAACTTTGGCAGGTACCTGCTGGTCTGTTATGAAACTAGAATATCTTTTGCAGATTCTGGAAGTGATTGCGATCGCAAAGCTCTAATAGTTGCTGTGGAATCGACTTTTAAAAATGAGAGGTCGTAAAATTCGACAAAAAAATTTGGCGACGAAATCGAGCACATGCCTTCATAAAAGGGCTCTCCTGGCCAAATGGTTTAACTTTGGCAGGTCCCTCGTGCTTTATCATGAAAGTAGACTTCGTGGGGCAGATTCTGGAAGTGATTGCGATCGCAAAGCTCTATTAGCTGCTTTGGAATCGGCTTTTGAAAAAAAATCTGTGAAAATCGCAAAAATTTTGGGTATCGAAATCTGGCAAAAGTCTGCATAAAAGGGCTCACCTGGCCAAATGGTTTAACTTTGGCAGGTACCTGCTGGTCTGTTATGAAACTAGAATATCTTTTGCAGATTCTGGAAGTGATTGCGATCGCAAAGCTCTAATAGTTGCTGTGGAATCGACTTTTAAAAATGAGAGGTCGTAAAATTCGACAAAAAAATTTGGCGACGAAATCGAGCACATGCCTTCATAAAAGGGCTCTCCTGGCCAAATGGTTTAACTTTGGCAGGTCCCTCGTGCTTTATCATGAAAGTAGACTTCGTGGGGCAGATTCTGGAAGTGATTGCGATCGCAAAGCTCTATTAGCTGCTTTGGAATCGGCTTTTGAAAAAAAATCTGTGAAAATCGCAAAAATTTTGGGTATCGAAATCTGGCAAAAGTCTGCATAAAAGGGCTCACCTGGCCAAATGGTTTAACTTTGGCAGGTACCTGCTGGTCTGTTATGAAACTAGAATATCTTTTGCAGATTCTGGAAGTGATTGCGATCGCAAAGCTCTAATAGTTGCTGTGGAATCGACTTTTAAAAATGAGAGGTCGTAAAATTCGACAAAAAAATTTGGCGACGAAATCGAGCACATGCCTTCATAAAAGGGCTCTCCTGGCCAAATGGTTTAACTTTGGCAGGTCCCTCGTGCTTTATCATGAAAGTAGACTTCGTGGGGCAGATTCTGGAAGTGATTGCGATCGCAAAGCTCTATTAGCTGCTTTGGAATCGGCTTTTGAAAAAAAATCTGTGAAAATCGCAAAAATTTTGGGTATCGAAATCTGGCAAAAGTCTGCATAAAAGGGCTCACCTGGCCAAATGGTTTAACTTTGGCAGGTACCTGCTGGTCTGTTATGAAACTAGAATATCTTTTGCAGATTCTGGAAGTGATTGCGATCGCAAAGCTCTAATAGTTGCTGTGGAATCGACTTTTAAAAATGAGAGGTCGTAAAATTCGACAAAAAAATTTGGCGACGAAATCGAGCACATGCCTTCATAAAAGGGCTCTCCTGGCCAAATGGTTTAACTTTGGCAGGTCCCTCGTGCTTTATCATGAAAGTAGACTTCGTGGGGCAGATTCTGGAAGTGATTGCGATCGCAAAGCTCTATTAGCTGCTTTGGAATCGGCTTTTGAAAAAAAATCTGTGAAAATCGCAAAAATTTTGGGTATCGAAATCTGGCAAAAGTCTGCATAAAAGGGCTCACCTGGCCAAATGGTTTAACTTTGGCAGGTACCTGCTGGTCTGTTATGAAACTAGAATATCTTTTGCAGATTCTGGAAGTGATTGCGATCGCAAAGCTCTAATAGTTGCTGTGGAATCGACTTTTAAAAATGAGAGGTCGTAAAATTCGACAAAAAAATTTGGCGACGAAATCGAGCACATGCCTTCATAAAAGGGCTCTCCTGGCCAAATGGTTTAACTTTGGCAGGTCCCTCGTGCTTTATCATGAAAGTAGACTTCGTGGGGCAGATTCTGGAAGTGATTGCGATCGCAAAGCTCTATTAGCTGCTTTGGAATCGGCTTTTGAAAAAAAATCTGTGAAAATCGCAAAAATTTTGGGTATCGAAATCTGGCAAAAGTCTGCATAAAAGGGCTCACCTGGCCAAATGGTTTAACTTTGGCAGGTACCTGCTGGTCTGTTATGAAACTAGAATATCTTTTGCAGATTCTGGAAGTGATTGCGATCGCAAAGCTCTAATAGTTGCTGTGGAATCGACTTTTAAAAATGAGAGGTCGTAAAATTCGACAAAAAAATTTGGCGACGAAATCGAGCACATGCCTTCATAAAAGGGCTCTCCTGGCCAAATGGTTTAACTTTGGCAGGTCCCTCGTGCTTTATCATGAAAGTAGACTTCGTGGGGCAGATTCTGGAAGTGATTGCGATCGCAAAGCTCTATTAGCTGCTTTGGAATCGGCTTTTGAAAAAAAATCTGTGAAAATCGCAAAAATTTTGGGTATCGAAATCTGGCAAAAGTCTGCATAAAAGGGCTCACCTGGCCAAATGGTTTAACTTTGGCAGGTACCTGCTGGTCTGTTATGAAACTAGAATATCTTTTGCAGATTCTGGAAGTGATTGCGATCGCAAAGCTCTAATAGTTGCTGTGGAATCGACTTTTAAAAATGAGAGGTCGTAAAATTCGACAAAAAAATTTGGCGACGAAATCGAGCACATGCCTTCATAAAAGGGCTCTCCTGGCCAAATGGTTTAACTTTGGCAGGTCCCTCGTGCTTTATCATGAAAGTAGACTTCGTGGGGCAGATTCTGGAAGTGATTGCGATCGCAAAGCTCTATTAGCTGCTTTGGAATCGGCTTTTGAAAAAAAATCTGTGAAAATCGCAAAAATTTTGGGTATCGAAATCTGGCAAAAGTCTGCATAAAAGGGCTCACCTGGCCAAATGGTTTAACTTTGGCAGGTACCTGCTGGTCTGTTATGAAACTAGAATATCTTTTGCAGATTCTGGAAGTGATTGCGATCGCAAAGCTCTAATAGTTGCTGTGGAATCGACTTTTAAAAATGAGAGGTCGTAAAATTCGACAAAAAAATTTGGCGACGAAATCGAGCACATGCCTTCATAAAAGGGCTCTCCTGGCCAAATGGTTTAACTTTGGCAGGTCCCTCGTGCTTTATCATGAAAGTAGACTTCGTGGGGCAGATTCTGGAAGTGATTGCGATCGCAAAGCTCTATTAGCTGCTTTGGAATCGGCTTTTGAAAAAAAATCTGTGAAAATCGCAAAAATTTTGGGTATCGAAATCTGGCAAAAGTCTGCATAAAAGGGCTCACCTGGCCAAATGGTTTAACTTTGGCAGGTACCTGCTGGTCTGTTATGAAACTAGAATATCTTTTGCAGATTCTGGAAGTGATTGCGATCGCAAAGCTCTAATAGTTGCTGTGGAATCGACTTTTAAAAATGAGAGGTCGTAAAATTCGACAAAAAAATTTGGCGACGAAATCGAGCACATGCCTTCATAAAAGGGCTCTCCTGGCCAAATGGTTTAACTTTGGCAGGTCCCTCGTGCTTTATCATGAAAGTAGACTTCGTGGGGCAGATTCTGGAAGTGATTGCGATCGCAAAGCTCTATTAGCTGCTTTGGAATCGGCTTTTGAAAAAAAATCTGTGAAAATCGCAAAAATTTTGGGTATCGAAATCTGGCAAAAGTCTGCATAAAAGGGCTCACCTGGCCAAATGGTTTAACTTTGGCAGGTACCTGCTGGTCTGTTATGAAACTAGAATATCTTTTGCAGATTCTGGAAGTGATTGCGATCGCAAAGCTCTAATAGTTGCTGTGGAATCGACTTTTAAAAATGAGAGGTCGTAAAATTCGACAAAAAAATTTGGCGACGAAATCGAGCACATGCCTTCATAAAAGGGCTCTCCTGGCCAAATGGTTTAACTTTGGCAGGTCCCTCGTGCTTTATCATGAAAGTAGACTTCGTGGGGCAGATTCTGGAAGTGATTGCGATCGCAAAGCTCTATTAGCTGCTTTGGAATCGGCTTTTGAAAAAAAATCTGTGAAAATCGCAAAAATTTTGGGTATCGAAATCTGGCAAAAGTCTGCATAAAAGGGCTCACCTGGCCAAATGGTTTAACTTTGGCAGGTACCTGCTGGTCTGTTATGAAACTAGAATATCTTTTGCAGATTCTGGAAGTGATTGCGATCGCAAAGCTCTAATAGTTGCTGTGGAATCGACTTTTAAAAATGAGAGGTCGTAAAATTCGACAAAAAAATTTGGCGACGAAATCGAGCACATGCCTTCATAAAAGGGCTCTCCTGGCCAAATGGTTTAACTTTGGCAGGTCCCTCGTGCTTTATCATGAAAGTAGACTTCGTGGGGCAGATTCTGGAAGTGATTGCGATCGCAAAGCTCTATTAGCTGCTTTGGAATCGGCTTTTGAAAAAAAATCTGTGAAAATCGCAAAAATTTTGGGTATCGAAATCTGGCAAAAGTCTGCATAAAAGGGCTCACCTGGCCAAATGGTTTAACTTTGGCAGGTACCTGCTGGTCTGTTATGAAACTAGAATATCTTTTGCAGATTCTGGAAGTGATTGCGATCGCAAAGCTCTAATAGTTGCTGTGGAATCGACTTTTAAAAATGAGAGGTCGTAAAATTCGACAAAAAAATTTGGCGACGAAATCGAGCACATGCCTTCATAAAAGGGCTCTCCTGGCCAAATGGTTTAACTTTGGCAGGTCCCTCGTGCTTTATCATGAAAGTAGACTTCGTGGGGCAGATTCTGGAAGTGATTGCGATCGCAAAGCTCTATTAGCTGCTTTGGAATCGGCTTTTGAAAAAAAATCTGTGAAAATCGCAAAAATTTTGGGTATCGAAATCTGGCAAAAGTCTGCATAAAAGGGCTCACCTGGCCAAATGGTTTAACTTTGGCAGGTACCTGCTGGTCTGTTATGAAACTAGAATATCTTTTGCAGATTCTGGAAGTGATTGCGATCGCAAAGCTCTAATAGTTGCTGTGGAATCGACTTTTAAAAATGAGAGGTCGTAAAATTCGACAAAAAAATTTGGCGACGAAATCGAGCACATGCCTTCATAAAAGGGCTCTCCTGGCCAAATGGTTTAACTTTGGCAGGTCCCTCGTGCTTTATCATGAAAGTAGACTTCGTGGGGCAGATTCTGGAAGTGATTGCGATCGCAAAGCTCTATTAGCTGCTTTGGAATCGGCTTTTGAAAAAAAATCTGTGAAAATCGCAAAAATTTTGGGTATCGAAATCTGGCAAAAGTCTGCATAAAAGGGCTCACCTGGCCAAATGGTTTAACTTTGGCAGGTACCTGCTGGTCTGTTATGAAACTAGAATATCTTTTGCAGATTCTGGAAGTGATTGCGATCGCAAAGCTCTAATAGTTGCTGTGGAATCGACTTTTAAAAATGAGAGGTCGTAAAATTCGACAAAAAAATTTGGCGACGAAATCGAGCACATGCCTTCATAAAAGGGCTCTCCTGGCCAAATGGTTTAACTTTGGCAGGTCCCTCGTGCTTTATCATGAAAGTAGACTTCGTGGGGCAGATTCTGGAAGTGATTGCGATCGCAAAGCTCTATTAGCTGCTTTGGAATCGGCTTTTGAAAAAAAATCTGTGAAAATCGCAAAAATTTTGGGTATCGAAATCTGGCAAAAGTCTGCATAAAAGGGCTCACCTGGCCAAATGGTTTAACTTTGGCAGGTACCTGCTGGTCTGTTATGAAACTAGAATATCTTTTGCAGATTCTGGAAGTGATTGCGATCGCAAAGCTCTAATAGTTGCTGTGGAATCGACTTTTAAAAATGAGAGGTCGTAAAATTCGACAAAAAAATTTGGCGACGAAATCGAGCACATGCCTTCATAAAAGGGCTCTCCTGGCCAAATGGTTTAACTTTGGCAGGTCCCTCGTGCTTTATCATGAAAGTAGACTTCGTGGGGCAGATTCTGGAAGTGATTGCGATCGCAAAGCTCTATTAGCTGCTTTGGAATCGGCTTTTGAAAAAAAATCTGTGAAAATCGCAAAAATTTTGGGTATCGAAATCTGGCAAAAGTCTGCATAAAAGGGCTCACCTGGCCAAATGGTTTAACTTTGGCAGGTACCTGCTGGTCTGTTATGAAACTAGAATATCTTTTGCAGATTCTGGAAGTGATTGCGATCGCAAAGCTCTAATAGTTGCTGTGGAATCGACTTTTAAAAATGAGAGGTCGTAAAATTCGACAAAAAAATTTGGCGACGAAATCGAGCACATGCCTTCATAAAAGGGCTCTCCTGGCCAAATGGTTTAACTTTGGCAGGTCCCTCGTGCTTTATCATGAAAGTAGACTTCGTGGGGCAGATTCTGGAAGTGATTGCGATCGCAAAGCTCTATTAGCTGCTTTGGAATCGGCTTTTGAAAAAAAATCTGTGAAAATCGCAAAAATTTTGGGTATCGAAATCTGGCAAAAGTCTGCATAAAAGGGCTCACCTGGCCAAATGGTTTAACTTTGGCAGGTACCTGCTGGTCTGTTATGAAACTAGAATATCTTTTGCAGATTCTGGAAGTGATTGCGATCGCAAAGCTCTAATAGTTGCTGTGGAATCGACTTTTAAAAATGAGAGGTCGTAAAATTCGACAAAAAAATTTGGCGACGAAATCGAGCACATGCCTTCATAAAAGGGCTCTCCTGGCCAAATGGTTTAACTTTGGCAGGTCCCTCGTGCTTTATCATGAAAGTAGACTTCGTGGGGCAGATTCTGGAAGTGATTGCGATCGCAAAGCTCTATTAGCTGCTTTGGAATCGGCTTTTGAAAAAAAATCTGTGAAAATCGCAAAAATTTTGGGTATCGAAATCTGGCAAAAGTCTGCATAAAAGGGCTCACCTGGCCAAATGGTTTAACTTTGGCAGGTACCTGCTGGTCTGTTATGAAACTAGAATATCTTTTGCAGATTCTGGAAGTGATTGCGATCGCAAAGCTCTAATAGTTGCTGTGGAATCGACTTTTAAAAATGAGAGGTCGTAAAATTCGACAAAAAAATTTGGCGACGAAATCGAGCACATGCCTTCATAAAAGGGCTCTCCTGGCCAAATGGTTTAACTTTGGCAGGTCCCTCGTGCTTTATCATGAAAGTAGACTTCGTGGGGCAGATTCTGGAAGTGATTGCGATCGCAAAGCTCTATTAGCTGCTTTGGAATCGGCTTTTGAAAAAAAATCTGTGAAAATCGCAAAAATTTTGGGTATCGAAATCTGGCAAAAGTCTGCATAAAAGGGCTCACCTGGCCAAATGGTTTAACTTTGGCAGGTACCTGCTGGTCTGTTATGAAACTAGAATATCTTTTGCAGATTCTGGAAGTGATTGCGATCGCAAAGCTCTAATAGTTGCTGTGGAATCGACTTTTAAAAATGAGAGGTCGTAAAATTCGACAAAAAAATTTGGCGACGAAATCGAGCACATGCCTTCATAAAAGGGCTCTCCTGGCCAAATGGTTTAACTTTGGCAGGTCCCTCGTGCTTTATCATGAAAGTAGACTTCGTGGGGCAGATTCTGGAAGTGATTGCGATCGCAAAGCTCTATTAGCTGCTTTGGAATCGGCTTTTGAAAAAAAATCTGTGAAAATCGCAAAAATTTTGGGTATCGAAATCTGGCAAAAGTCTGCATAAAAGGGCTCACCTGGCCAAATGGTTTAACTTTGGCAGGTACCTGCTGGTCTGTTATGAAACTAGAATATCTTTTGCAGATTCTGGAAGTGATTGCGATCGCAAAGCTCTAATAGTTGCTGTGGAATCGACTTTTAAAAATGAGAGGTCGTAAAATTCGACAAAAAAATTTGGCGACGAAATCGAGCACATGCCTTCATAAAAGGGCTCTCCTGGCCAAATGGTTTAACTTTGGCAGGTCCCTCGTGCTTTATCATGAAAGTAGACTTCGTGGGGCAGATTCTGGAAGTGATTGCGATCGCAAAGCTCTATTAGCTGCTTTGGAATCGGCTTTTGAAAAAAAATCTGTGAAAATCGCAAAAATTTTGGGTATCGAAATCTGGCAAAAGTCTGCATAAAAGGGCTCACCTGGCCAAATGGTTTAACTTTGGCAGGTACCTGCTGGTCTGTTATGAAACTAGAATATCTTTTGCAGATTCTGGAAGTGATTGCGATCGCAAAGCTCTAATAGTTGCTGTGGAATCGACTTTTAAAAATGAGAGGTCGTAAAATTCGACAAAAAAATTTGGCGACGAAATCGAGCACATGCCTTCATAAAAGGGCTCTCCTGGCCAAATGGTTTAACTTTGGCAGGTCCCTCGTGCTTTATCATGAAAGTAGACTTCGTGGGGCAGATTCTGGAAGTGATTGCGATCGCAAAGCTCTATTAGCTGCTTTGGAATCGGCTTTTGAAAAAAAATCTGTGAAAATCGCAAAAATTTTGGGTATCGAAATCTGGCAAAAGTCTGCATAAAAGGGCTCACCTGGCCAAATGGTTTAACTTTGGCAGGTACCTGCTGGTCTGTTATGAAACTAGAATATCTTTTGCAGATTCTGGAAGTGATTGCGATCGCAAAGCTCTAATAGTTGCTGTGGAATCGACTTTTAAAAATGAGAGGTCGTAAAATTCGACAAAAAAATTTGGCGACGAAATCGAGCACATGCCTTCATAAAAGGGCTCTCCTGGCCAAATGGTTTAACTTTGGCAGGTCCCTCGTGCTTTATCATGAAAGTAGACTTCGTGGGGCAGATTCTGGAAGTGATTGCGATCGCAAAGCTCTATTAGCTGCTTTGGAATCGGCTTTTGAAAAAAAATCTGTGAAAATCGCAAAAATTTTGGGTATCGAAATCTGGCAAAAGTCTGCATAAAAGGGCTCACCTGGCCAAATGGTTTAACTTTGGCAGGTACCTGCTGGTCTGTTATGAAACTAGAATATCTTTTGCAGATTCTGGAAGTGATTGCGATCGCAAAGCTCTAATAGTTGCTGTGGAATCGACTTTTAAAAATGAGAGGTCGTAAAATTCGACAAAAAAATTTGGCGACGAAATCGAGCACATGCCTTCATAAAAGGGCTCTCCTGGCCAAATGGTTTAACTTTGGCAGGTCCCTCGTGCTTTATCATGAAAGTAGACTTCGTGGGGCAGATTCTGGAAGTGATTGCGATCGCAAAGCTCTATTAGCTGCTTTGGAATCGGCTTTTGAAAAAAAATCTGTGAAAATCGCAAAAATTTTGGGTATCGAAATCTGGCAAAAGTCTGCATAAAAGGGCTCACCTGGCCAAATGGTTTAACTTTGGCAGGTACCTGCTGGTCTGTTATGAAACTAGAATATCTTTTGCAGATTCTGGAAGTGATTGCGATCGCAAAGCTCTAATAGTTGCTGTGGAATCGACTTTTAAAAATGAGAGGTCGTAAAATTCGACAAAAAAATTTGGCGACGAAATCGAGCACATGCCTTCATAAAAGGGCTCTCCTGGCCAAATGGTTTAACTTTGGCAGGTCCCTCGTGCTTTATCATGAAAGTAGACTTCGTGGGGCAGATTCTGGAAGTGATTGCGATCGCAAAGCTCTATTAGCTGCTTTGGAATCGGCTTTTGAAAAAAAATCTGTGAAAATCGCAAAAATTTTGGGTATCGAAATCTGGCAAAAGTCTGCATAAAAGGGCTCACCTGGCCAAATGGTTTAACTTTGGCAGGTACCTGCTGGTCTGTTATGAAACTAGAATATCTTTTGCAGATTCTGGAAGTGATTGCGATCGCAAAGCTCTAATAGTTGCTGTGGAATCGACTTTTAAAAATGAGAGGTCGTAAAATTCGACAAAAAAATTTGGCGACGAAATCGAGCACATGCCTTCATAAAAGGGCTCTCCTGGCCAAATGGTTTAACTTTGGCAGGTCCCTCGTGCTTTATCATGAAAGTAGACTTCGTGGGGCAGATTCTGGAAGTGATTGCGATCGCAAAGCTCTATTAGCTGCTTTGGAATCGGCTTTTGAAAAAAAATCTGTGAAAATCGCAAAAATTTTGGGTATCGAAATCTGGCAAAAGTCTGCATAAAAGGGCTCACCTGGCCAAATGGTTTAACTTTGGCAGGTACCTGCTGGTCTGTTATGAAACTAGAATATCTTTTGCAGATTCTGGAAGTGATTGCGATCGCAAAGCTCTAATAGTTGCTGTGGAATCGACTTTTAAAAATGAGAGGTCGTAAAATTCGACAAAAAAATTTGGCGACGAAATCGAGCACATGCCTTCATAAAAGGGCTCTCCTGGCCAAATGGTTTAACTTTGGCAGGTCCCTCGTGCTTTATCATGAAAGTAGACTTCGTGGGGCAGATTCTGGAAGTGATTGCGATCGCAAAGCTCTATTAGCTGCTTTGGAATCGGCTTTTGAAAAAAAATCTGTGAAAATCGCAAAAATTTTGGGTATCGAAATCTGGCAAAAGTCTGCATAAAAGGGCTCACCTGGCCAAATGGTTTAACTTTGGCAGGTACCTGCTGGTCTGTTATGAAACTAGAATATCTTTTGCAGATTCTGGAAGTGATTGCGATCGCAAAGCTCTAATAGTTGCTGTGGAATCGACTTTTAAAAATGAGAGGTCGTAAAATTCGACAAAAAAATTTGGCGACGAAATCGAGCACATGCCTTCATAAAAGGGCTCTCCTGGCCAAATGGTTTAACTTTGGCAGGTCCCTCGTGCTTTATCATGAAAGTAGACTTCGTGGGGCAGATTCTGGAAGTGATTGCGATCGCAAAGCTCTATTAGCTGCTTTGGAATCGGCTTTTGAAAAAAAATCTGTGAAAATCGCAAAAATTTTGGGTATCGAAATCTGGCAAAAGTCTGCATAAAAGGGCTCACCTGGCCAAATGGTTTAACTTTGGCAGGTACCTGCTGGTCTGTTATGAAACTAGAATATCTTTTGCAGATTCTGGAAGTGATTGCGATCGCAAAGCTCTAATAGTTGCTGTGGAATCGACTTTTAAAAATGAGAGGTCGTAAAATTCGACAAAAAAATTTGGCGACGAAATCGAGCACATGCCTTCATAAAAGGGCTCTCCTGGCCAAATGGTTTAACTTTGGCAGGTCCCTCGTGCTTTATCATGAAAGTAGACTTCGTGGGGCAGATTCTGGAAGTGATTGCGATCGCAAAGCTCTATTAGCTGCTTTGGAATCGGCTTTTGAAAAAAAATCTGTGAAAATCGCAAAAATTTTGGGTATCGAAATCTGGCAAAAGTCTGCATAAAAGGGCTCACCTGGCCAAATGGTTTAACTTTGGCAGGTACCTGCTGGTCTGTTATGAAACTAGAATATCTTTTGCAGATTCTGGAAGTGATTGCGATCGCAAAGCTCTAATAGTTGCTGTGGAATCGACTTTTAAAAATGAGAGGTCGTAAAATTCGACAAAAAAATTTGGCGACGAAATCGAGCACATGCCTTCATAAAAGGGCTCTCCTGGCCAAATGGTTTAACTTTGGCAGGTCCCTCGTGCTTTATCATGAAAGTAGACTTCGTGGGGCAGATTCTGGAAGTGATTGCGATCGCAAAGCTCTATTAGCTGCTTTGGAATCGGCTTTTGAAAAAAAATCTGTGAAAATCGCAAAAATTTTGGGTATCGAAATCTGGCAAAAGTCTGCATAAAAGGGCTCACCTGGCCAAATGGTTTAACTTTGGCAGGTACCTGCTGGTCTGTTATGAAACTAGAATATCTTTTGCAGATTCTGGAAGTGATTGCGATCGCAAAGCTCTAATAGTTGCTGTGGAATCGACTTTTAAAAATGAGAGGTCGTAAAATTCGACAAAAAAATTTGGCGACGAAATCGAGCACATGCCTTCATAAAAGGGCTCTCCTGGCCAAATGGTTTAACTTTGGCAGGTCCCTCGTGCTTTATCATGAAAGTAGACTTCGTGGGGCAGATTCTGGAAGTGATTGCGATCGCAAAGCTCTATTAGCTGCTTTGGAATCGGCTTTTGAAAAAAAATCTGTGAAAATCGCAAAAATTTTGGGTATCGAAATCTGGCAAAAGTCTGCATAAAAGGGCTCACCTGGCCAAATGGTTTAACTTTGGCAGGTACCTGCTGGTCTGTTATGAAACTAGAATATCTTTTGCAGATTCTGGAAGTGATTGCGATCGCAAAGCTCTAATAGTTGCTGTGGAATCGACTTTTAAAAATGAGAGGTCGTAAAATTCGACAAAAAAATTTGGCGACGAAATCGAGCACATGCCTTCATAAAAGGGCTCTCCTGGCCAAATGGTTTAACTTTGGCAGGTCCCTCGTGCTTTATCATGAAAGTAGACTTCGTGGGGCAGATTCTGGAAGTGATTGCGATCGCAAAGCTCTATTAGCTGCTTTGGAATCGGCTTTTGAAAAAAAATCTGTGAAAATCGCAAAAATTTTGGGTATCGAAATCTGGCAAAAGTCTGCATAAAAGGGCTCACCTGGCCAAATGGTTTAACTTTGGCAGGTACCTGCTGGTCTGTTATGAAACTAGAATATCTTTTGCAGATTCTGGAAGTGATTGCGATCGCAAAGCTCTAATAGTTGCTGTGGAATCGACTTTTAAAAATGAGAGGTCGTAAAATTCGACAAAAAAATTTGGCGACGAAATCGAGCACATGCCTTCATAAAAGGGCTCTCCTGGCCAAATGGTTTAACTTTGGCAGGTCCCTCGTGCTTTATCATGAAAGTAGACTTCGTGGGGCAGATTCTGGAAGTGATTGCGATCGCAAAGCTCTATTAGCTGCTTTGGAATCGGCTTTTGAAAAAAAATCTGTGAAAATCGCAAAAATTTTGGGTATCGAAATCTGGCAAAAGTCTCGCATAAAAGGGCTCACCTGGCCAAATGGTTTAACTTTGGCAGGTACCTGCTGGTCTGTTATGAAACTAGAATATCTTTTGCAGATTCTGGAAGTGATTGCGATCGCAAAGCTCTAATAGTTGCTGTGGAATCGACTTTTAAAAATGAGAGGTCGTAAAATTCGACAAAAAAATTTGGCGACGAAATCGAGCACATGCCTTCATAAAAGGGCTCTCCTGGCCAAATGGTTTAACTTTGGCAGGTCCCTCGTGCTTTATCATGAAAGTAGACTTCGTGGGGCAGATTCTGGAAGTGATTGCGATCGCAAAGCTCTATTAGCTGCTTTGGAATCGGCTTTTGAAAAAAAATCTGTGAAAATCGCAAAAATTTTGGGTATCGAAATCTGGCAAAAGTCTGCATAAAAGGGCTCACCTGGCCAAATGGTTTAACTTTGGCAGGTACCTGCTGGTCTGTTATGAAACTAGAATATCTTTTGCAGATTCTGGAAGTGATTGCGATCGCAAAGCTCTAATAGTTGCTGTGGAATCGACTTTTAAAAATGAGAGGTCGTAAAATTCGACAAAAAAATTTGGCGACGAAATCGAGCACATGCCTTCATAAAAGGGCTCTCCTGGCCAAATGGTTTAACTTTGGCAGGTCCCTCGTGCTTTATCATGAAAGTAGACTTCGTGGGGCAGATTCTGGAAGTGATTGCGATCGCAAAGCTCTATTAGCTGCTTTGGAATCGGCTTTTGAAAAAAAATCTGTGAAAATCGCAAAAATTTTGGGTATCGAAATCTGGCAAAAGTCTGCATAAAAGGGCTCACCTGGCCAAATGGTTTAACTTTGGCAGGTACCTGCTGGTCTGTTATGAAACTAGAATATCTTTTGCAGATTCTGGAAGTGATTGCGATCGCAAAGCTCTAATAGTTGCTGTGGAATCGACTTTTAAAAATGAGAGGTCGTAAAATTCGACAAAAAAATTTGGCGACGAAATCGAGCACATGCCTTCATAAAAGGGCTCTCCTGGCCAAATGGTTTAACTTTGGCAGGTCCCTCGTGCTTTATCATGAAAGTAGACTTCGTGGGGCAGATTCTGGAAGTGATTGCGATCGCAAAGCTCTATTAGCTGCTTTGGAATCGGCTTTTGAAAAAAAATCTGTGAAAATCGCAAAAATTTTGGGTATCGAAATCTGGCAAAAGTCTGCATAAAAGGGCTCACCTGGCCAAATGGTTTAACTTTGGCAGGTACCTGCTGGTCTGTTATGAAACTAGAATATCTTTTGCAGATTCTGGAAGTGATTGCGATCGCAAAGCTCTAATAGTTGCTGTGGAATCGACTTTTAAAAATGAGAGGTCGTAAAATTCGACAAAAAAATTTGGCGACGAAATCGAGCACATGCCTTCATAAAAGGGCTCTCCTGGCCAAATGGTTTAACTTTGGCAGGTCCCTCGTGCTTTATCATGAAAGTAGACTTCGTGGGGCAGATTCTGGAAGTGATTGCGATCGCAAAGCTCTATTAGCTGCTTTGGAATCGGCTTTTGAAAAAAAATCTGTGAAAATCGCAAAAATTTTGGGTATCGAAATCTGGCAAAAGTCTGCATAAAAGGGCTCACCTGGCCAAATGGTTTAACTTTGGCAGGTACCTGCTGGTCTGTTATGAAACTAGAATATCTTTTGCAGATTCTGGAAGTGATTGCGATCGCAAAGCTCTAATAGTTGCTGTGGAATCGACTTTTAAAAATGAGAGGTCGTAAAATTCGACAAAAAAATTTGGCGACGAAATCGAGCACATGCCTTCATAAAAGGGCTCTCCTGGCCAAATGGTTTAACTTTGGCAGGTCCCTCGTGCTTTATCATGAAAGTAGACTTCGTGGGGCAGATTCTGGAAGTGATTGCGATCGCAAAGCTCTATTAGCTGCTTTGGAATCGGCTTTTGAAAAAAAATCTGTGAAAATCGCAAAAATTTTGGGTATCGAAATCTGGCAAAAGTCTGCATAAAAGGGCTCACCTGGCCAAATGGTTTAACTTTGGCAGGTACCTGCTGGTCTGTTATGAAACTAGAATATCTTTTGCAGATTCTGGAAGTGATTGCGATCGCAAAGCTCTAATAGTTGCTGTGGAATCGACTTTTAAAAATGAGAGGTCGTAAAATTCGACAAAAAAATTTGGCGACGAAATCGAGCACATGCCTTCATAAAAGGGCTCTCCTGGCCAAATGGTTTAACTTTGGCAGGTCCCTCGTGCTTTATCATGAAAGTAGACTTCGTGGGGCAGATTCTGGAAGTGATTGCGATCGCAAAGCTCTATTAGCTGCTTTGGAATCGGCTTTTGAAAAAAAATCTGTGAAAATCGCAAAAATTTTGGGTATCGAAATCTGGCAAAAGTCTGCATAAAAGGGCTCACCTGGCCAAATGGTTTAACTTTGGCAGGTACCTGCTGGTCTGTTATGAAACTAGAATATCTTTTGCAGATTCTGGAAGTGATTGCGATCGCAAAGCTCTAATAGTTGCTGTGGAATCGACTTTTAAAAATGAGAGGTCGTAAAATTCGACAAAAAAATTTGGCGACGAAATCGAGCACATGCCTTCATAAAAGGGCTCTCCTGGCCAAATGGTTTAACTTTGGCAGGTCCCTCGTGCTTTATCATGAAAGTAGACTTCGTGGGGCAGATTCTGGAAGTGATTGCGATCGCAAAGCTCTATTAGCTGCTTTGGAATCGGCTTTTGAAAAAAAATCTGTGAAAATCGCAAAAATTTTGGGTATCGAAATCTGGCAAAAGTCTGCATAAAAGGGCTCACCTGGCCAAATGGTTTAACTTTGGCAGGTACCTGCTGGTCTGTTATGAAACTAGAATATCTTTTGCAGATTCTGGAAGTGATTGCGATCGCAAAGCTCTAATAGTTGCTGTGGAATCGACTTTTAAAAATGAGAGGTCGTAAAATTCGACAAAAAAATTTGGCGACGAAATCGAGCACATGCCTTCATAAAAGGGCTCTCCTGGCCAAATGGTTTAACTTTGGCAGGTCCCTCGTGCTTTATCATGAAAGTAGACTTCGTGGGGCAGATTCTGGAAGTGATTGCGATCGCAAAGCTCTATTAGCTGCTTTGGAATCGGCTTTTGAAAAAAAATCTGTGAAAATCGCAAAAATTTTGGGTATCGAAATCTGGCAAAAGTCTGCATAAAAGGGCTCACCTGGCCAAATGGTTTAACTTTGGCAGGTACCTGCTGGTCTGTTATGAAACTAGAATATCTTTTGCAGATTCTGGAAGTGATTGCGATCGCAAAGCTCTAATAGTTGCTGTGGAATCGACTTTTAAAAATGAGAGGTCGTAAAATTCGACAAAAAAATTTGGCGACGAAATCGAGCACATGCCTTCATAAAAGGGCTCTCCTGGCCAAATGGTTTAACTTTGGCAGGTCCCTCGTGCTTTATCATGAAAGTAGACTTCGTGGGGCAGATTCTGGAAGTGATTGCGATCGCAAAGCTCTATTAGCTGCTTTGGAATCGGCTTTTGAAAAAAAATCTGTGAAAATCGCAAAAATTTTGGGTATCGAAATCTGGCAAAAGTCTGCATAAAAGGGCTCACCTGGCCAAATGGTTTAACTTTGGCAGGTACCTGCTGGTCTGTTATGAAACTAGAATATCTTTTGCAGATTCTGGAAGTGATTGCGATCGCAAAGCTCTAATAGTTGCTGTGGAATCGACTTTTAAAAATGAGAGGTCGTAAAATTCGACAAAAAAATTTGGCGACGAAATCGAGCACATGCCTTCATAAAAGGGCTCTCCTGGCCAAATGGTTTAACTTTGGCAGGTCCCTCGTGCTTTATCATGAAAGTAGACTTCGTGGGGCAGATTCTGGAAGTGATTGCGATCGCAAAGCTCTATTAGCTGCTTTGGAATCGGCTTTTGAAAAAAAATCTGTGAAAATCGCAAAAATTTTGGGTATCGAAATCTGGCAAAAGTCTGCATAAAAGGGCTCACCTGGCCAAATGGTTTAACTTTGGCAGGTACCTGCTGGTCTGTTATGAAACTAGAATATCTTTTGCAGATTCTGGAAGTGATTGCGATCGCAAAGCTCTAATAGTTGCTGTGGAATCGACTTTTAAAAATGAGAGGTCGTAAAATTCGACAAAAAAATTTGGCGACGAAATCGAGCACATGCCTTCATAAAAGGGCTCTCCTGGCCAAATGGTTTAACTTTGGCAGGTCCCTCGTGCTTTATCATGAAAGTAGACTTCGTGGGGCAGATTCTGGAAGTGATTGCGATCGCAAAGCTCTATTAGCTGCTTTGGAATCGGCTTTTGAAAAAAAATCTGTGAAAATCGCAAAAATTTTGGGTATCGAAATCTGGCAAAAGTCTGCATAAAAGGGCTCACCTGGCCAAATGGTTTAACTTTGGCAGGTACCTGCTGGTCTGTTATGAAACTAGAATATCTTTTGCAGATTCTGGAAGTGATTGCGATCGCAAAGCTCTAATAGTTGCTGTGGAATCGACTTTTAAAAATGAGAGGTCGTAAAATTCGACAAAAAAATTTGGCGACGAAATCGAGCACATGCCTTCATAAAAGGGCTCTCCTGGCCAAATGGTTTAACTTTGGCAGGTCCCTCGTGCTTTATCATGAAAGTAGACTTCGTGGGGCAGATTCTGGAAGTGATTGCGATCGCAAAGCTCTATTAGCTGCTTTGGAATCGGCTTTTGAAAAAAAATCTGTGAAAATCGCAAAAATTTTGGGTATCGAAATCTGGCAAAAGTCTGCATAAAAGGGCTCACCTGGCCAAATGGTTTAACTTTGGCAGGTACCTGCTGGTCTGTTATGAAACTAGAATATCTTTTGCAGATTCTGGAAGTGATTGCGATCGCAAAGCTCTAATAGTTGCTGTGGAATCGACTTTTAAAAATGAGAGGTCGTAAAATTCGACAAAAAAATTTGGCGACGAAATCGAGCACATGCCTTCATAAAAGGGCTCTCCTGGCCAAATGGTTTAACTTTGGCAGGTCCCTCGTGCTTTATCATGAAAGTAGACTTCGTGGGGCAGATTCTGGAAGTGATTGCGATCGCAAAGCTCTATTAGCTGCTTTGGAATCGGCTTTTGAAAAAAAATCTGTGAAAATCGCAAAAATTTTGGGTATCGAAATCTGGCAAAAGTCTGCATAAAAGGGCTCACCTGGCCAAATGGTTTAACTTTGGCAGGTACCTGCTGGTCTGTTATGAAACTAGAATATCTTTTGCAGATTCTGGAAGTGATTGCGATCGCAAAGCTCTAATAGTTGCTGTGGAATCGACTTTTAAAAATGAGAGGTCGTAAAATTCGACAAAAAAATTTGGCGACGAAATCGAGCACATGCCTTCATAAAAGGGCTCTCCTGGCCAAATGGTTTAACTTTGGCAGGTCCCTCGTGCTTTATCATGAAAGTAGACTTCGTGGGGCAGATTCTGGAAGTGATTGCGATCGCAAAGCTCTATTAGCTGCTTTGGAATCGGCTTTTGAAAAAAAATCTGTGAAAATCGCAAAAATTTTGGGTATCGAAATCTGGCAAAAGTCTGCATAAAAGGGCTCACCTGGCCAAATGGTTTAACTTTGGCAGGTACCTGCTGGTCTGTTATGAAACTAGAATATCTTTTGCAGATTCTGGAAGTGATTGCGATCGCAAAGCTCTAATAGTTGCTGTGGAATCGACTTTTAAAAATGAGAGGTCGTAAAATTCGACAAAAAAATTTGGCGACGAAATCGAGCACATGCCTTCATAAAAGGGCTCTCCTGGCCAAATGGTTTAACTTTGGCAGGTCCCTCGTGCTTTATCATGAAAGTAGACTTCGTGGGGCAGATTCTGGAAGTGATTGCGATCGCAAAGCTCTATTAGCTGCTTTGGAATCGGCTTTTGAAAAAAAATCTGTGAAAATCGCAAAAATTTTGGGTATCGAAATCTGGCAAAAGTCTGCATAAAAGGGCTCACCTGGCCAAATGGTTTAACTTTGGCAGGTACCTGCTGGTCTGTTATGAAACTAGAATATCTTTTGCAGATTCTGGAAGTGATTGCGATCGCAAAGCTCTAATAGTTGCTGTGGAATCGACTTTTAAAAATGAGAGGTCGTAAAATTCGACAAAAAAATTTGGCGACGAAATCGAGCACATGCCTTCATAAAAGGGCTCTCCTGGCCAAATGGTTTAACTTTGGCAGGTCCCTCGTGCTTTATCATGAAAGTAGACTTCGTGGGGCAGATTCTGGAAGTGATTGCGATCGCAAAGCTCTATTAGCTGCTTTGGAATCGGCTTTTGAAAAAAAATCTGTGAAAATCGCAAAAATTTTGGGTATCGAAATCTGGCAAAAGTCTGCATAAAAGGGCTCACCTGGCCAAATGGTTTAACTTTGGCAGGTACCTGCTGGTCTGTTATGAAACTAGAATATCTTTTGCAGATTCTGGAAGTGATTGCGATCGCAAAGCTCTAATAGTTGCTGTGGAATCGACTTTTAAAAATGAGAGGTCGTAAAATTCGACAAAAAAATTTGGCGACGAAATCGAGCACATGCCTTCATAAAAGGGCTCTCCTGGCCAAATGGTTTAACTTTGGCAGGTCCCTCGTGCTTTATCATGAAAGTAGACTTCGTGGGGCAGATTCTGGAAGTGATTGCGATCGCAAAGCTCTATTAGCTGCTTTGGAATCGGCTTTTGAAAAAAAATCTGTGAAAATCGCAAAAATTTTGGGTATCGAAATCTGGCAAAAGTCTGCATAAAAGGGCTCACCTGGCCAAATGGTTTAACTTTGGCAGGTACCTGCTGGTCTGTTATGAAACTAGAATATCTTTTGCAGATTCTGGAAGTGATTGCGATCGCAAAGCTCTAATAGTTGCTGTGGAATCGACTTTTAAAAATGAGAGGTCGTAAAATTCGACAAAAAAATTTGGCGACGAAATCGAGCACATGCCTTCATAAAAGGGCTCTCCTGGCCAAATGGTTTAACTTTGGCAGGTCCCTCGTGCTTTATCATGAAAGTAGACTTCGTGGGGCAGATTCTGGAAGTGATTGCGATCGCAAAGCTCTATTAGCTGCTTTGGAATCGGCTTTTGAAAAAAAATCTGTGAAAATCGCAAAAATTTTGGGTATCGAAATCTGGCAAAAGTCTGCATAAAAGGGCTCACCTGGCCAAATGGTTTAACTTTGGCAGGTACCTGCTGGTCTGTTATGAAACTAGAATATCTTTTGCAGATTCTGGAAGTGATTGCGATCGCAAAGCTCTAATAGTTGCTGTGGAATCGACTTTTAAAAATGAGAGGTCGTAAAATTCGACAAAAAAATTTGGCGACGAAATCGAGCACATGCCTTCATAAAAGGGCTCTCCTGGCCAAATGGTTTAACTTTGGCAGGTCCCTCGTGCTTTATCATGAAAGTAGACTTCGTGGGGCAGATTCTGGAAGTGATTGCGATCGCAAAGCTCTATTAGCTGCTTTGGAATCGGCTTTTGAAAAAAAATCTGTGAAAATCGCAAAAATTTTGGGTATCGAAATCTGGCAAAAGTCTGCATAAAAGGGCTCACCTGGCCAAATGGTTTAACTTTGGCAGGTACCTGCTGGTCTGTTATGAAACTAGAATATCTTTTGCAGATTCTGGAAGTGATTGCGATCGCAAAGCTCTAATAGTTGCTGTGGAATCGACTTTTAAAAATGAGAGGTCGTAAAATTCGACAAAAAAATTTGGCGACGAAATCGAGCACATGCCTTCATAAAAGGGCTCTCCTGGCCAAATGGTTTAACTTTGGCAGGTCCCTCGTGCTTTATCATGAAAGTAGACTTCGTGGGGCAGATTCTGGAAGTGATTGCGATCGCAAAGCTCTATTAGCTGCTTTGGAATCGGCTTTTGAAAAAAAATCTGTGAAAATCGCAAAAATTTTGGGTATCGAAATCTGGCAAAAGTCTGCATAAAAGGGCTCACCTGGCCAAATGGTTTAACTTTGGCAGGTACCTGCTGGTCTGTTATGAAACTAGAATATCTTTTGCAGATTCTGGAAGTGATTGCGATCGCAAAGCTCTAATAGTTGCTGTGGAATCGACTTTTAAAAATGAGAGGTCGTAAAATTCGACAAAAAAATTTGGCGACGAAATCGAGCACATGCCTTCATAAAAGGGCTCTCCTGGCCAAATGGTTTAACTTTGGCAGGTCCCTCGTGCTTTATCATGAAAGTAGACTTCGTGGGGCAGATTCTGGAAGTGATTGCGATCGCAAAGCTCTATTAGCTGCTTTGGAATCGGCTTTTGAAAAAAAATCTGTGAAAATCGCAAAAATTTTGGGTATCGAAATCTGGCAAAAGTCTGCATAAAAGGGCTCACCTGGCCAAATGGTTTAACTTTGGCAGGTACCTGCTGGTCTGTTATGAAACTAGAATATCTTTTGCAGATTCTGGAAGTGATTGCGATCGCAAAGCTCTAATAGTTGCTGTGGAATCGACTTTTAAAAATGAGAGGTCGTAAAATTCGACAAAAAAATTTGGCGACGAAATCGAGCACATGCCTTCATAAAAGGGCTCTCCTGGCCAAATGGTTTAACTTTGGCAGGTCCCTCGTGCTTTATCATGAAAGTAGACTTCGTGGGGCAGATTCTGGAAGTGATTGCGATCGCAAAGCTCTATTAGCTGCTTTGGAATCGGCTTTTGAAAAAAAATCTGTGAAAATCGCAAAAATTTTGGGTATCGAAATCTGGCAAAAGTCTGCATAAAAGGGCTCACCTGGCCAAATGGTTTAACTTTGGCAGGTACCTGCTGGTCTGTTATGAAACTAGAATATCTTTTGCAGATTCTGGAAGTGATTGCGATCGCAAAGCTCTAATAGTTGCTGTGGAATCGACTTTTAAAAATGAGAGGTCGTAAAATTCGACAAAAAAATTTGGCGACGAAATCGAGCACATGCCTTCATAAAAGGGCTCTCCTGGCCAAATGGTTTAACTTTGGCAGGTCCCTCGTGCTTTATCATGAAAGTAGACTTCGTGGGGCAGATTCTGGAAGTGATTGCGATCGCAAAGCTCTATTAGCTGCTTTGGAATCGGCTTTTGAAAAAAAATCTGTGAAAATCGCAAAAATTTTGGGTATCGAAATCTGGCAAAAGTCTGCATAAAAGGGCTCACCTGGCCAAATGGTTTAACTTTGGCAGGTACCTGCTGGTCTGTTATGAAACTAGAATATCTTTTGCAGATTCTGGAAGTGATTGCGATCGCAAAGCTCTAATAGTTGCTGTGGAATCGACTTTTAAAAATGAGAGGTCGTAAAATTCGACAAAAAAATTTGGCGACGAAATCGAGCACATGCCTTCATAAAAGGGCTCTCCTGGCCAAATGGTTTAACTTTGGCAGGTCCCTCGTGCTTTATCATGAAAGTAGACTTCGTGGGGCAGATTCTGGAAGTGATTGCGATCGCAAAGCTCTATTAGCTGCTTTGGAATCGGCTTTTGAAAAAAAATCTGTGAAAATCGCAAAAATTTTGGGTATCGAAATCTGGCAAAAGTCTGCATAAAAGGGCTCACCTGGCCAAATGGTTTAACTTTGGCAGGTACCTGCTGGTCTGTTATGAAACTAGAATATCTTTTGCAGATTCTGGAAGTGATTGCGATCGCAAAGCTCTAATAGTTGCTGTGGAATCGACTTTTAAAAATGAGAGGTCGTAAAATTCGACAAAAAAATTTGGCGACGAAATCGAGCACATGCCTTCATAAAAGGGCTCTCCTGGCCAAATGGTTTAACTTTGGCAGGTCCCTCGTGCTTTATCATGAAAGTAGACTTCGTGGGGCAGATTCTGGAAGTGATTGCGATCGCAAAGCTCTATTAGCTGCTTTGGAATCGGCTTTTGAAAAAAAATCTGTGAAAATCGCAAAAATTTTGGGTATCGAAATCTGGCAAAAGTCTGCATAAAAGGGCTCACCTGGCCAAATGGTTTAACTTTGGCAGGTACCTGCTGGTCTGTTATGAAACTAGAATATCTTTTGCAGATTCTGGAAGTGATTGCGATCGCAAAGCTCTAATAGTTGCTGTGGAATCGACTTTTAAAAATGAGAGGTCGTAAAATTCGACAAAAAAATTTGGCGACGAAATCGAGCACATGCCTTCATAAAAGGGCTCTCCTGGCCAAATGGTTTAACTTTGGCAGGTCCCTCGTGCTTTATCATGAAAGTAGACTTCGTGGGGCAGATTCTGGAAGTGATTGCGATCGCAAAGCTCTATTAGCTGCTTTGGAATCGGCTTTTGAAAAAAAATCTGTGAAAATCGCAAAAATTTTGGGTATCGAAATCTGGCAAAAGTCTGCATAAAAGGGCTCACCTGGCCAAATGGTTTAACTTTGGCAGGTACCTGCTGGTCTGTTATGAAACTAGAATATCTTTTGCAGATTCTGGAAGTGATTGCGATCGCAAAGCTCTAATAGTTGCTGTGGAATCGACTTTTAAAAATGAGAGGTCGTAAAATTCGACAAAAAAATTTGGCGACGAAATCGAGCACATGCCTTCATAAAAGGGCTCTCCTGGCCAAATGGTTTAACTTTGGCAGGTCCCTCGTGCTTTATCATGAAAGTAGACTTCGTGGGGCAGATTCTGGAAGTGATTGCGATCGCAAAGCTCTATTAGCTGCTTTGGAATCGGCTTTTGAAAAAAAATCTGTGAAAATCGCAAAAATTTTGGGTATCGAAATCTGGCAAAAGTCTGCATAAAAGGGCTCACCTGGCCAAATGGTTTAACTTTGGCAGGTACCTGCTGGTCTGTTATGAAACTAGAATATCTTTTGCAGATTCTGGAAGTGATTGCGATCGCAAAGCTCTAATAGTTGCTGTGGAATCGACTTTTAAAAATGAGAGGTCGTAAAATTCGACAAAAAAATTTGGCGACGAAATCGAGCACATGCCTTCATAAAAGGGCTCTCCTGGCCAAATGGTTTAACTTTGGCAGGTCCCTCGTGCTTTATCATGAAAGTAGACTTCGTGGGGCAGATTCTGGAAGTGATTGCGATCGCAAAGCTCTATTAGCTGCTTTGGAATCGGCTTTTGAAAAAAAATCTGTGAAAATCGCAAAAATTTTGGGTATCGAAATCTGGCAAAAGTCTGCATAAAAGGGCTCACCTGGCCAAATGGTTTAACTTTGGCAGGTACCTGCTGGTCTGTTATGAAACTAGAATATCTTTTGCAGATTCTGGAAGTGATTGCGATCGCAAAGCTCTAATAGTTGCTGTGGAATCGACTTTTAAAAAATGAGAGGTCGTAAAATTCGACAAAAAAATTTGGCGACGAAATC
>CAWVNO010002185.1:0-34845 GCA_963930645.1 Salticus scenicus | reverse complement strand
ACACCACTTCCCTGATTCAGCCTATGGATCAGGGGGTAATAAATAGTTTAAAATGCCACTACAAAACAGCATTTTTGAAACAACTTTTGTCTGAAATGACTACTCTGCAAACACTGAATGAATGCAGAAAGAATTTTAATATTAAGGTTTGCATTTTTCTGTTGGCAGATGCATGGAACTCTGTGACCAAAGATACACTTGTGAATGCATGGCACAAAGTGTGGCCTGCATCATTGTTTATAGATGATGATGATTAGGCTGAATTTAGCGGCTTTCGATCCTCTGATGCTCAGAATAATGAGCTTCGCACTTATGTACAAAATGCTTTGGCAAATTTACAACCAGATATTTTAGAAGAGGAAAATATAATTGATTGGGTTACTACTGAAGAGCCATGCTTAACTACAAAACAAGTGTCTGATGAAGAAATTATCAGTCATGTGTTAAATGCACCAGATTCCTCAGAGACAGAATCAGAAGATGATGCTGAATGTGAAAAAATTAGTTTTAAGGAAGGTATATCTCATGGACAAAAATATTTGGACTTTTTGATGCAACAAATTTTGTTACTGAACAAGAAGTGATGTTTGTCCAGAGACTACAAAAGAAAGTTTTAGATAATCAGCCATCTGTCTTAAAGCAAACAACAATTCATGCAATGTTTGATAAAATGAAGACAAAAAAATAATTTTGTAAAAAAATCATTTATATGTATTTGTGAGTGTGTGTAAATGTATTGTAAGGTAAGGACCATAATAAGATTTAAACTTATATTCCAGCTAATTCAAAGCAGTTTTTCTCCAATAAAGAAATGTAAACAAAAAAAATGTTCTGTAATCCGCAAAAATTTGTAATCCGCACAACTCTTTGTCCCAAGGAGTGCGGATTAGAGAGACTCTACTGTAGTACAAAATTTTGTCACATGTAACAGCAAAATAATCATGTTATTGCAAAAATTTGCAGCTAAATAAAAATATTAAAGCAGTAATTTTATATATTTTTCAACAAAATAGTCACATACTTTGGGAAGTTAAAATGATTTGCTCCCCCCCCCCCCCCCCCTCCAATAAATTTTGGTTACGGTTTCTCTTTGGATTTTCACTGATATCAGAAACAGACAACATGGCCTTCAAAGGAAGGATTTCAGACTAAAGTCTGAAAACTTTCATGCCTGATTAAATTAAATAACAATTTAACAGTAGACAAACTTTTCTCTCAATCTTGTGGAATGATAAAATTATCCAAATAATGAATTGCATCTTCAAATAAAATAACAGATTTTTTTTTTCTTTTACTAATTATTTTGTTATACTTTCAGGTTTAACACAGATAAAAAATAAAGTTTTATTCATTTGATATTTTCTGTAAATTTGAAGATGCTTCTAGTGTGTAATATTTCTTTATTTGTGTAATTTGTTAGCTTTGATTAAATTCATGTATAATGTATTTAAAAAGACAATGCAGTCACTTTAAAATTCAACTGCCTTGCACTGAAGCAAAAGAAATTTTAAACCTAACTGTCAAAACTGATAATTGGATGTAATTTTATAGTTATCAAACTAAAATTTTTAGGTAGAAATAGCCTATGATATTTGAAAAATGAATAAATTCATTTTTCTACTTTAAGAAAATAAAATAATAGTAGCAATAATAAATCTTTAGAAAAAAAGAACAAATTTAATGATTGTGCTTTTTCTGAATGTGAATATGAAATTTAAAAACATACATTAGGTAGTGAGTAACTTTAGTAATAAAATTCCTCACAGAATATATGATGGTCTTAGGCTTTAGCAGGCAATAAGTAGAAAGCCTCCTTGTACACGCTTAAAATTATACATGCAGCATGCAACATAGTTAAAGCATGTTATAAGAATGTTTAAAGGCATGGTTTGCATAAAAAGTGATAGACACAGAATTAGTAATTATTTTTATAAAGCTAAAACAAATTCTGATACTTTACGCAATCCTTCAATTGACTGGAAATTTAGTACAACAAATATTTGATTTACATGCAGCTACAGTAAAACCTCAATAAGTCGTCACTAAAGGGAACAAACATTTTTGACGACTTAAGCGAAGTGACGACTTAGGCGGAGTGGCGAATTTCGAAAAAAAAAAAAAAAAAAAAGACTTTGAAATATACTATATTACATATTTTCATGAACTGCAGTAGGATTCGGTGGCAAAAACAATATTTTCAGAAATCAATACATGTAAATGAATGAAAGGAAGTTAAAAAAAAATACAGTATAGTTACCATGTGCATTTTATTTTTTTGCTACATTAAAATAACCCAACAGTGTAGATTGATGAAGGTGCTGGCTACTGGAAATAACTTTCTTTTCTAATACAGTTAAGGCTTCAAATTCTTCGTCTGCTGTACCTTGAATGGATGTAAGGTACTCTCGAACTTTCTCCATGTCGATGATGTCTTCATCGCTGAGGATTTCTTTTGATTCGGCGTTTGCTACGAACCCTGCATGTCGGAAACAATTTGAAACAGTTTGTGAAGAAACGGAACTCCAACTTTTGTCTGCATAGTTGATTGCATCTGAAACTGAAACTTCCAGTTGTTCATTTCTATCCAATGCTTTTATCAGGTCCTTTACAAGCATTTTTTTGTACTTTCGTTTAAAGTCATGAATTATCCCTTGATCTAAAGGTTGAAGAATTGATGTTACATTTGGAGGAATAAAAACCATCTTGATCGCTTTTAAATTTTCGGGTGTGGTGTGGGCGGTACAGTTATCAACAATGATGGCAACTTTTCTTTTCTGACGTGAAAATTGAGAATCCAGTTTATGAATACCCCCAGGGGGGGGGGAATACCTCCTTTAGGTATTCAGGGGGTGTCACAAACCCCGGGCCTGAGTGATCTTTTCTTTTCTCCTTCTTTTTATTTATTTCTTTATTTATTATTTCTACTTTTGTTTGTTTATTTATTTTTTATTATTTCTACTTTTATTTATTCTTATTTTTTTCCAATAAAGTATTGGTCTTTTTGGTTTTATTTTAGGTTTTTCCGATGGCAGTTAGTTATTGGTATTCTCTTGTTTAAAAAATAAATAAAAATTAAAAAAAAATTTTTGAAAAAAAAAAAACACTCACCTTGTTATACTTACTTGTTTTTCGTTCTGTTCTCACTCACTTTTTTTCTTTGTTGGCTGTTATAAAAAAAAAAAAAAAAAAAAAAAAACCTTTAAAATGTATATATAAAAAACTGTAAAATGCAACAAAAAATATATATACTAACAATTAATACACTAACCAAGTTAAGTCAGGTGTAGATGTGGCGCTGGCTATTGGGACAAAGATTTTGGTGATGGTGCCACGGCAGTCTAGCCTTGGGATCACACTGGGAGACTGGTGCCCTTGGTTAAGGTGAGACAACGGTGACTACTCGAATGAAATCACAGTACTAACATGACTGCCACATGTGGTGTCTGAACTGGGTCGGTGGCCTGGTAGCTGGTGAGTGGTTATGGGTGTCCCAGAGAGGATTCTTAATAACCCTTTGCGTTTGTGTGTTGGAAGAAACACTCACCCTTTTCTCTTATCTTTCTTATTATGGCTACAAATTTGGAAAATTCGATTAATGCGTCTGGCTCGGGCCAAGCTAATTCTAAATCTTGGGGAGAGAGAATGGACAAATTTTCATCTAGCTTATCTGAAGCTAATGTTTTTGCTTTGAATGAAGAGAGATTTTTTGTGATTAAAAAAATGAAGGTGATTTCAATAAAACATCACCGTTTTTAATTCAGAAATCGATCCAGTCCATTGTAGGAGAACCAAAGGGAGTAAAAAAGTTGAAATCAGGAGAACTTTTGATAGAATTAGAAAACAGCACACAAGCAAGGAACTAAAAAAAATGTACAGTGTTTGGAACTATCCCTGTCACAATTAGTGCTCACTGTACTCTGAATACCAGTAGAGGTGTTATATCTGAACCTGACCTCCAGTACATACCAGAAGCAGAAATTCTTGACAATTTTAAAAGCCAAAAAGTAATAGCTGTGCGCCGTATTTCTATTTTCCGTGATAATAAACAAATACCCACAAAACACATAATTCTAACCATTGACTCTTCTACTCTTCCGCGTTCAATTAAAGCAGGTTACCTCGAATGTCCAATTAGGCCATATATTCCTAATACTTTACGATGCTGTGCAGTGGGTCATGATAGTCAAAAGTGTGAAGCCCCTGTCTGTTGTACTAACTGTAAAAAAGACCACCCTGCCTATTCTAAATCCTGTGAAAAATGGAGAAGTGAAAAGGAAATTCAAACCATAAAAACAAAACAAAACATCTTATACTTTGAAGCTCGAAAAATTGTTCAATCAAGGATACCCACAATTGGTAAATCTTTTGCTGCCGCTTCAGCAAGTAACAAACAGATGATGTTACTCCTGGTAAAATTGTGACCCCCTCTGATAAAATTGTGACTCCATTAGATAAAACAGTGATAGTTAACACTCAAAAAGAACAAACTAAACTACTCAAAAATTCACTGCATTCATAGACAGGATATAAATATAATACACATTTAAATATTTACCTGAAACTAGTAGATTGTGCAGGTTGCTAGGCACAATCTGTCAACAGAAACGCCACTGATCTTTTGCTTTCTTGCACTGTTGAGCACATGCTGGATGCCAATCTTCTCTTGGTGTGCAATAAAATTGAGCCATCAGATGCAGTCGTGGGTGAATAGAGTTTTGTTAAGGTAGCCATGGGTGGGGACCATTCCAATAGTGTTGGCCTGTATATGATGGCCTCTATACGTCGCCATGCATGCTGCAGCGATGGTAACATATCTAAAAAGAATAAAAACACATGTCAGTGGGGATACAATGGGAAAAAAAAAGAAAAAGATACTGGAAAGGATCGACACCCGCAGAGAGTATAAACTAATCTTGAAACTGCAGGCAGCTACGCCAGAGAATATCCACATCCAATCTGAAAAAAAAAAAAAAAAAAATTATGATAGATACAGAATACACATTCTAACCATTTTTTTTTTAAATCACTCCACTAAACAATAACATACCTGCAGTAATCCAACATTTCTTTTTGGAAATCAAAGACAACTTCAGTTTGTTTTTGATACGCCGCTGTGGACATGGTCTTTGGGCTGAAATAGTCAGCTTCGGGGATAGGCCCAACATAGGATTGATTCTCTTGAGTATTAAAAAGATGGGGGAAATACTCCAACTCGGCGAGATCAAAACATGAGGGGAGCTTCCCAAGTAGCACAGTATGGTATTTTCAACGTTGAACAAACGGCAATGCATTCTGTTGAATGACCGTTTTTCCGCAACGTTAATAATCTGAAAATATGTCTCGTTGATTTCCTCATCTTTCAACGGTTGTTTTAATACATTTTACAACGCAAAAAAAACCGTTGTAAAAGGGTTGTACGAAATCGCAATACTATCGTTTTTTTATAACCTAAAAAAAACCGTTGTAAAAGGGTTGTACGAAATCGCAATACTATCGTTTTTTTTATAACCTAAAAAAAACAGTTGTAAAATGGTTGTTCAGAATCGCAATACTGCCGTGTTTTTTATATCAGTTTTCAACGGTTTTTCTTATGTCTTATAAATGTTGAAATACAAAAAAAAAAGAGCTAGCTCTATATATCCATTGCGAATTTTCCTTTCTAATAAATATTGCTAAATAAAAAATAAAATAAAAACATCCCTTGTAAAAAGTTTTGCAACTTTTTTTTTTTTTTTTTTTCCTTAACGGCTTTTCACTTTACCGTCGCCGGAAGCCCGAGCCAATGTTATTCTATGGGGAAATTTTCTTTGGAAATAATTTATTAACAATACATATTTTTAAATTCTGTTTTCACATTCTGAAAATTCCGAACTGTTAAATTGACTGACCTTTTTTAAAAATGTATTTTTTTTTATTTTTAATATTTTATTTTGAAATTGCAAAATGAAAAAATTTCACCTATTGAAAATTCGTATTTTGCAGCTTCAAAATAAAATAAAAATAATTTTTTAAAAAAGGTCCGTTAATTTAACATCTGAGAATTTTCAGAATGTGAAAACAGAATTTAAAAATATGTATTACTTAATTAGTTATTTGTAAAGAAAAATTTCCCATAGAATAACATTAGCTTTGGCTCCGGCGGCGGAAAGTAAAGCGGGCCCTTAATTTTTAGACCCTTTATTACTTTTTTAAGACTCAATGTAAGAAAATACTAGATTCGTAAAAATTTTCAATTTCTGTTTTTCGAGGGATATACAAGTTTTGAGGAGTCCAGAACACTATTTTAAAAAACGTCTGTTGGATAAAAGTTTTGTCCGAACTGTATCTCAGGAACTTATTGCACATACATATAAAATTATATGAATTTCATATAAAATTACATGCAATTGCATCTTGACATAAGTACTTTATTGATTTTTGGTACAAATGGCCCAATGGTGGTGCTACCATATTCCAATTTCTCCCACTTAATGGAACGCTATATCTCAGGTTCTATTGTGTATAATCAATTGCATATAACTGCACAAATATACATCATAATTTCACCACTTATTCATGCTTTTCAAAAGTTGATACCTGAAATTCACGATATCTTTGCAGTCAGTTACCAAAATATTCAATTATTTGACTTATAATCAATGAAATCTATGTTCTTTTCGAAGCTGTATCCCCAAATACTGAAAATCTTTGCCACTAACTGATGAAATTCGGACTTTCTTCTATTATGAAACACTATGCTGATTCAATTCGGATGCAGATAGGCCGATAGGTGGCACTGTTGTGCAGCAATTTAAACTGTGAATAGGAAAGCAAAATCTCAACTTCTTTTAGCATATATAATTGCACTAAACTTGACATAGGAGACAACCAATATAAAAACGAATACTGAATTAGTTTGAGTGTGTATCAGCTGACAGGCATTGCTGTCTTTACTCACTTTCTGCTATTTTTATATGACTACATCTCAACTACTATTAATTAAAATTGTTGCAAATTCTGTATATAAAATCTTTATTCTGAGAAGCTATATGAAACTTTAGTGCATGTTAAATAATGGCAAGTGGCAATTTTAATCTCCTCCTATTAGTCAATTGTTTATGGTGTTTGGTGCAATTTAAATCAACAGATGCTGAGATGTAGCTATGTGGAAAAGACACTGATTAATAGCAACACTATCTGTCATCAGATACAGTTGGCAGCAAAAGTATAAAGCAATAGCCAATAATTCCCATACCAAAAAAGTACACTTAATACTGTTTTGTTAAATAAATCCTTATTGAATCATGTTCTTAGACTGATAATAAGAACATGACTCGACAAGGATTTATTTAACAAAGTAGTATTAACAGGGGTCAAAGCAATCAAATAGGAAAATATAGGAATTTTTTTTCGCAGACTTTATTTACAAAGTCATTTAATCATTGTAAATTACGGAAAAGAAATCAAAACATTTAATTTCACTAACACATGGTAGAATACGTTTTGCGGCTGCGGTCAGTGCCTATTTAATGAACTGGGCACAATAAAAATAATCTGGTGTGTCACTCACACGACTTTCCCTTATCCTGAAATTTAATACTATAAATACAGGTTGGAGATTAATAGGTAAGATAACGATGCTATGTAAAACAATTAGTTTTATATGATAATTAATTCTGTGTGAGGGGGGCTGCCGCCCTCCTTAAACCCCCGTTTCATTAATGCACCTACATTTACATAGAATTTAATTCTGTTTTTTAAAAATAATTTATTAAAATTATTTAAAAAAATTATCTTTTATGATAATGCAGACGATTTCCATATTAGAGAAGTAGTATAACACTAAATATCCAAAAAAAACCTCCATTTTATCCTCAATAATTTAAAAAAAAAAAAAGTTTTTTTTTGTTAAAAGTAAAAAAAAAAAATTCGATCTGTTTTAAATTATTGCAGATCGATGGTTCAGCCATTCGTTTTAAGATATTGGCGAGCTCTTTTGAAAGATACTCATATTCGTTTCATTTGGCTTAGTGCAGTCTATAGACGTTAAACTCTACTTACCTGCAATTTCACCCATAGGCGAAATTTATTAGAATTCTCTTGATTTTTCCTGTACACGAACCAACCATTTGCTTGATCTTAAAAAGCTTACTGTAGCATCCCTATATGATACACATTTAGAATACCAAGTTTGGAATGTCTGCTACTATTTTTTCTTGAGATATGCTAATAACAGACACACAGACCAACCACTAAAAACATGATTTTCGTATTCAGGAGACCTCAAAACGTGTAAATAACAAAATCTCACTTTCGAAAATTTGACCCAAAAACAATACTTTCTCTACCTTATGGGTAAGAGATAATAAAAAATAAATAACAAGAATAAGTGAAAATATAAAATGGTAATAGAATTATAAATTCTTTTAATGATTGTACAAATTTTTTTTTTTTTTTTTTGTGCTATTTGTTAATAAGCTTCAAGTAACAATACGTTCACATTTGGATATATATATCTTTTATTTTAAATTACTTTTTTTTATATCATTTGTTCGAAGCCACGAGGAAAAATTTGTTTTACTTTTCGTCATATTTTCTGTTAAATTACCCTTTTTAAAAATTCTTTTGTGCCTTCCATACCACAAGTAAGGTTTTATTTATCAGTAAGTTATTGTACAGTGTAACCATGTTTCTTAAAACCAGCAGCGAAGAACAGTCTAAAAGCTTGGAGAATTGACCGACAGCTTGGGATTTGGAAAACATCTACTCATTCGGCGCTCTCTTATAGTTTATTTTCCCTGAATCAGATGACTATCTCCAATACTTTAAAACTGACTTGTCGAGTCAATACTTGCACAGAGCACCATGGTCTCAAGAAATGTGGTCGAAGAATAGCTGTAAATTGAAAGTCTCGAGTTCAGTGGATTATACTGGAGTTGTGCATGAAATTAAGTAGATTCTTATTATAAAAAATGTTTACGAATCAAATACTTTGCTCTCTTTTTATATAGAGAAAAATAAAAATAGTGCTTTATGAACTCTACAAATATTTTGAAGCTGTTTTGCCATTTTCCAACTTTGGAACTGGGCCTATAAATTAACGTTGGAAAATAAAGCATGTTTCTAATATGCTTAAAATTAGTTGGTATTGGTGAATTTTGTATAATTTCTCATCATTCTAATAAATGAGGTCATACAGGAATTGAAAAGTTCCTATATTTTTGTTGACTTACTATATATTGTCAGCACTATTTTTAAAAAGAAATTTTTCTTAATTTATAAAATTCGTACAAGCTGTATCTTAAAAATAATAATAACAATAATAAAAATAAATAAAAAATAGAAAACTACAGTATGAAAAGCAATGAATTTTGTCCATACCTTACTTACTCTAATTTGCTGCATGTTATTGACATCAATATTTCAGTGTCAAACATTCCTAAAAATTTTCCTATCTAAGTAATCTTTATGCAAGTTCAGGTGCAATATTGAGCATTTCTCTCCAACTTGTATGTTGTTAAATAGATCATAATCTAGGTTTTTCGAAATAGTACCCAATTTGTCAATTTATTCAGTAATTCATAAAAAATCAAGTTAAGTGAAAATTAAGGCTGCTTTTGAACAATTAACCAAATTATATTATTTAATTTTAAAATACATTTAAAAAATAAAATTAAACAGTCGTAAAATATGTATTTGGGGCGAGTAACTTCTCATGTGTAAACTGATAAGGTGCAATACCATTGTCTACAGTAAAATACTCAAATTGAGGATATTATGCGTTTGATGCAGTAAAGCTCCTATAAGAAAATTTTTGTGTACAGTTATATTGCTGAGAGTTGACTGAAGGTGCATTTTTGTTAAAAATTGATTTTGTGAAGGTGACTCTTTGCCAAAAGTTGATTTTGCAAAAGTAAGTGCCTCAGTCAATGCGTCACTAAATTTCTTTTGGATTAATCTCCATTTCTTTTGTGCATGTCTCATGGGCAGGGTATGCCGATTTAAATAGGCTTGATTAAAATGACTAATTTTTTTTTTTTTAAATCAAAAATAAAATTTTATAATTTTGGGGCAATATGTAGTTTTATCTAGAATATAAGAAAACTTGAACAAACTTGTTTACATCAAATACACCTCTCTCCCCCCCCCTCCCCCGAAAAAAAAAAAAAAAAAAAAGATTCTTTCAATTTTCCAGAACTCTATTTTTATCTTCTATTCTTATTTAGAAGCTAACTAGTTTCATTTGCAGCCTAATCTTTTTATACAAAGCCTTAAATTCTCTGCCCTAGGTTTTTATTATTATTATTATTATTATTATTATTATTATTATTATTTTTTAAGGGATAATAAATATTGTATCATCTGTTCTGAAGCATTTGATTTGTCTGTCCATCATTTTTAACTTATTTCTAATTCACTATGTTTTTTAACTGGTCAAGGAATTCCTAAGCAATTTTTCCTTTTTTACTTAGGCTTTTATAAAATTAGAAATGAAATGGTAATGGCCTAAGCTAGTTGTTTCAGTTTTCTTAATTTTTTAAAACTTAATATATTATTATATATATAATTGAATTTCAATTTAATTGAATAATTATTCTCCAAAAAGTTTCTCTTCAAAAAATTTCATAATGCGATATTCAAGATTTAATATGCACAATTTAATGACAATAATAATAAAAACATTAAAAAAATATTGATCTTATATGCTTTTAAACTATTTACACTTAATCATTTATTTATTTATCATTATTATTATTTTTTTTTTTTTCGGGGAAAGGGGGGGGGGATTAAAATGTACCTATGTTGGCTAATATTAAAATTTTTCCTCTTTTTTTTTTTTCTTTTAAATATCCATAATATATATTTTTTAATTTAGTTTATATTTATTGCTTCTTATATGTATTCACATTTAAATTTAAAAAAAGTTTTCATGCTTAATTTCTTAACATTTATTTTTAGTCGAATGTAAATAAAACAAAAATAAAATTTAAAAAATCCGATTTAAATAAAAAAAAAATCATTTTTTCACACCTTGCTCATGGGTGATTGTGACTAATTTTAAAATCCTGAAATTACCAAAAAAAAAAATCAGGGCATGATCAACAATTTTTAATGATTGTTACCAATAAAAAAATTTCCTACTTATTTAGTATTTGAAAATCTAAGGAATTACCAGCCAATTACAAAATATGTACTAATTTTTCACTATATTACAGTTTTCTCTTAATAGTCACTAAAAAAATTATTGGAAAATATCCTGAAACTAGGAAGTACTGTTACGATGAGAAAGTTAACTTTTGTTCTTACTCTCTCTCATCGTAGGTTTAATGTAATTTATTATTATCTTTTATCTTTTAAATTTTCCTCATACTACTAAGTACTTTAAAGCGCATTGTGTTAAATTTGCAATACCCAGGTTCCCCAACAATAACCAAAGTTTGTGCAATGAACTTGCACCCTAAAACTTGTGTCAGTTCTGTTGTGATTTTTTACACACTGTAGGTGTAAAAAAATGATTTTTTCTACATTATGGTCTATGGCAGCCTCTGTCCCAGCACAACCCACTTTAAACTTTATGTTATTACGAACAGACAGAGACTCTCATAGCCAACCTTTTTAAATATTATGCATGATAATACATACTACAAAAATAATAATATAAAAAAAAATACCTAGTGGGCAATTGCCTCCCCCAAAAAATAAACAAAAATAAAAATTAGTCATGTATCCTGCTGTGAGTTATGGATAGTCAGCACTAACATATAAAATAGATCTCATTATACAACAATACAGATATTTTTTTTTTTCTTAAATCCTAGGACTTTTAGTCAAAAACTTTTCTCGCAGCAGGGTACTAAATTGCCCACAAAATAAAAAAAAATATATATATATACATATTGAAATATACACTCTTGTCTTTTTCAACTTAACTCGCATGTTGTGAGGTGCTATCTGTTAATTTACATAGACCTTATTGGGTGATGGGTCACTTTAAACCTTCATCACTTTATTTATTTACTTTCTCATAAACCTGCTTATGAGCTCAAAACTTCACCAGACAGCAGCTCACAACATCAGGAAAGGTATAGCTTATTACTAAATTAAATTTTCATTTTTACACACCAATCCTAATAAAAAAAATATATCTTTAAACTAAAGGAAAGAAAAATATATAAATAGTCCAGAAATAAAATTAACTTACACTTTATTGAAATATTCCAGGTAAATTCAAAGTTAGAGTCAAATAGCTCCACATTCAAATGTTTTATCTCAGTCTCATAACAGTATATACTTAGGTTGATGAATTACAAAAACACAAAACAAAACGGTGGCCTCCTTGTTGTATAAATCATTCTTATGGAAACTTGATTCATTACGTAAAAATAAAATCACTTATGTGTTGCAAGCGCATCTGAAGTCATTTTACTCATAAAATAAATCAGTTAGTACCAGTTATAAAAACGACGAGCACACTATATTAATACAATAGAGAAATAAAAAAATATATTTACCACATGCTTATTCCTCAACCAGGGATGTCATGCGAATGACTGGCGTTCCATTTTTTCTCTAGAAATTTCTTTTCTTTAGATATCTAATATTTGAACCCTGCACGTTTCGATACTCTCTTTACACATGTGATTTTTTCGCTTTTCTCCTATATGAGTAACCAGATGATTCGGATGTACACTAATTTCCTCTTGGCACTCGAAACACTATTTTGATAAAATTTAGAAGCGATTGGGTCTCCACGAAAGAAAAAAAAACATTCCCTTGCATCACTCAACATCTTTGAGATCCCAGGGGCTGATGGAGAAATATCCCAAGGAATATTGTGATTCATTCAGCATCAGGTAGAGGGTATGGCACTTCTTCGGAATGTTTATTTGGATGAAATTTCTTTTTCACTTATTCGGAGCCGTCGGGAATTAGCATCACTAAACCCGTAGTCATCCACTTCAACAGAATATGAAAAATGTCTCACAGGCTCTAAGGTCTTCGGGAATAGCTGTATCACACCGATCTCTTCCACCTCGAGTGTTGCTTACTGTTAATAACTGTTTCATAATGGCTCCAATATAGAGAGACTTCAATAGCATCCACCCAGACGAGCCTTCACTTTATAGTCCCCATCGTTCTCTCAGGATTGTCCAAACTTGCTGACTTACACGATTTCGATTCCATAAGTTACTCCGGCGGTCACAATAATCACATTTTTTTTTTTTTCTATTCAACTATTTTCCTCGGTCTTTTTCTTGAATCTCTGGGAGGTTTCATGAACAATTTTCCTACAGCCAGGGGCCCAAAAAGGGGGCCAGAGCCCCTTTCTTCCTGAAATTTTCCTGTTACTTACATCCCTTGTCGCGACGCTCTCATGACCAGAAGCAAGCGTGCCTTGCTTCCCGCGTAATCAACGTTGCCAACACGCAAGAGAAAACCTCCCCTGGGAAAAACAACCCGTCTCATTCAACTGAACTCCGTCGATTTCGTAAAAAGCCAGGAGTCACTTTTTCTACCGACCCGAGAGCCAAGGTCACAATCCACCCCGTTTAGCGAAAAAGGATGAAGAATATTACTTTCTCTTTTTGTCACTTGCGGCAAAGAGCGGTTATTACCATCTATGCGCGCTGACTGAGTAGATTAACGGCTAGGGATTTATTTATTTTTAAAATTACGTTATTAAATTATTTCTTTATTTATTATTTTACACAGTTGCGGAAAACTCTTCCACAAACACTCTCCGTCTTCCGGAAAAAAAAAATTGGCACAATTTTTTTTTTTAAAAGGATGCCAGACACCCAGCAAATGCCCCGAATCCAAGAGAAGTCAAACACCGACCCCTGCGAGGACAGGTAGCAAACACTAAGAACTGTAATAGCTACATGAAACATACGTGGCCAATATTCAGCAGCAAAACACCCCCCCCAAAAAAAATTATCCACTTTAATCTTACATTACACACAAAAAAAAAAAAAAAATCAGTTATAATAATTTTTTTTTTTTTTTTTATTTAACTATCTACTATTAAAGACCCCAACTTCCTACATTTGACAACTGGTAACTGCTTACATTCTGTTTCACAACAGCACACTAAACTTCATTCCTCTGAACACGTCCTCATTCCCCCACAGTCATTTAAACAATCTTCACCAACCTCAGGGTTAGTTAGATTAAGAAACTGATGTACATAACTCACACATGACCCCTGTAAAACACAAATGTAAACAAACTCAAAAATTTCAAACCAAAAGTAAGATACTGTCTTCCAAGAGCAGGATATCGATAGCTCTACAAGACACTAAAAAAACAAAATTGCAATTTAAGGGCTCTTCGACATGTCCCATAAGGGTAAAGAAAGCGACCACCAGTCATCCACTGACCTCCCCACTACAAAATACAAAAACACATTACATGGCATAGAAATACTATCAACAACAGGATAAGACAAGATCTGGAATAAATAACAATATTACATCAAACTAAATTTTTCAGCCACACTCGTATTTTTTTCTAAATTTGTACTTAAACATAAAATCAAAACTGAAAGTTTTTTTTTTTGAACTTCCCAGTGCACATATTACCTCCACCATGTAAAGCATACCCACACCAGTACCAAAATTTTTCAAGCAAAACAAGAGTTTTCATCTTCGCCAACCATATACCAAAAGCCAGTTTTATTTTTTCCAAATTTTTACTTTTTTTTTTTTTTTTTTTTTTTTCAAATTTACTATTTTTATCATCAAGATATACAATTGGATCCGCGCTCAAGTGCCTGTGTACCTACGTCTGGCACAGGAAACCATATTCTTATTTTAAAATTTCTTAATAAATTTTAAATCTAATTTATATCAAAAGTGAATACATGCACTGAGAAGTTGGAAAGTGACTGATTAAAAGACATAAACATCATTTATCTTAAAATTTCACATGCTCTTTGTAATATCACAAAAACATATACACAACACACAACAATAGAAATTTGGTAAAAAAATTTTTTTTAACAAGGTCTGTATGACCAAGCGCACACTGACATATAATTAAAATTGCAATTAAAATTTTTAATGAAATTCTACTGACACTTTCTTCTTTTAAAGTCCTGTAATACATGTACATCCATTGACAAGAATTTTGTGAAATTTGTAAAATCCTAAAAAAAAATTTACATGACATCTAAGGCACTGTAATATTAAAAAAAAAATCTACCTTAAAAGTTTCACTGAAAAAATTATTAACTCTCCAAGTACATATCCAAAAACACAAACAAATTTAACTGAAAATTTTAATGTCAGATTGTAAATCCCTTTTTCACCCACACTCGCATAAAATTAAAATCACAGCATCTCTTAAGCTCCTGTAATCTTAGTTAAATAATTTAAAAACAAACAGAAGAGACAGCTCATGTCCCGAGCAAAGTGTATAAAGTCAAACACCGACCCTACAACACCAACGCCCAGAACACAACTAATCTCTTAAAACTCAAACTCTGTTTACAATGTGCACCTTGCAAGCAGAAGTTAAGTTACAATTTTGATTAACAACTAAAACACTAACAGTTAGAAGTAAAAGAAGTTTTTGTAAAACTCCCCCCAACAATTATTGTACTCGAGAACTCATAAACAACCTCCTTTTCATATTAGCACTATAAATTTCATAACAGAAACCTTAATGGAAATTAAAATTTTGTATAAATCGCCAATGCGAGTGAGCAAATGAAAAAGAAATCCACTTTAAAAAAAAATATGTTATTAGCAGTATTTTAGTAAGTGACATTTTACTTCAAAATTTTTTCCTTTTTTCACATAATTTAAAAAGAAATGAAATATTTCTACAAAAAAAAATTCCTTGGCAGAATCACAAACAAACAAAAATTTAAGTTATTTTTACAGAATGTGCCAGGATGGTTTTGTTATTCCTATATTATTTCTCTACCCTACTATAAGTACAGATTGAGTCTTAATTATTGCTCTCTCAGTGCATCACATATGAGGTAAACAAAGATTTGTTTTGAAATTTACACACAATGTCATATTCATACACTATCACAATTCCTAGTCAGGAAATACTAAACTACTCTAGGAGCTAAATATTAAAAAAAAATTTATATATTTACACTTTTTTTTTTTTTTTTCACATTTTTCTATTTTTATCATTTTTAACACTCAGACCTCAGTTTACTCCAGACTCTCAGAATTTACCTCCATTACTAATCATATAAGAAACCAATATGCACTGAGAGACCTCACTATTTCATAACCAAGTACCTACATGTACAAAATTCTGTACCTCACTGAAACTGAATTTTAATTATGTAATGCAGAAAAAAAAATTGTAGGCTTTCATAAATTTTCTAGGAGAAAAAAAAATTTTCAACCAATACTATTAAATTGAAGGATATTTGAATACGCTTATATGGAATAAACAACTTGGGCAGCTCGAGGAAAAAAAATTCAGAATATTCACTATTTTCTCTTTCAACTTTCCATAACCAGCAATCTATTCTACCTCCAAATTTTCACTAAGTAAATTCCCTTTTTCCCAACATAAACTTCTCTTCTCGAGAACAATTTCATCATGATAATTCTTTAACACTATATCACTATCAACATTTCATTTTTTCAAGAGCATAACCCTGTCAGTGAGAACTTTGTAAAGTATTAGCAACAAAATTTGTCGCCCCAATAGGTAAACTCATAGCCATTTAAAAAAATTCAGTGGGAGACCCACAACAGACTTATTTCATATCTGCGAGCCAAAGAGTTTTCTGGCATACTCCAGTTCTCACACCAACATATCCCAAAATTTACATTTTCCCATTCAAAATATCCAACAAAATTCTAAAATTTACTTTTTTATGTCAGATTGTACCTAAATTGAGAAAAAAAATCCATTTATAGAAGCAAAAGTGTTTTCTGTTTTATTGGCAGTCTAAATTTTTTGGAAAAAAAAAATTGATGATTAACTGTAAACAATTAAATGTGAGATCACAATAATGACAAATATTTAATTTAACTCTGCCTAGCAAGAAACAAATTTATTACCATCCCAACACATTTATTCATTTACTGTTGAAAGAGGTACTACACTTATATAAAGACCTTGTTTACATTCTTGAAAAATTTTAATCAATTTTACACACATTGAATTTGCAGCTCAATTTATCCCTCAGTATCCCTTGTCAAAGCATTACAGATTAATTTTTGACATTTACCCAATGCCACACTGAGGGCTGGTCACAAAAGCTAACTAGGTGGTCGCATTTTTTATTTAAATATTTTTCATTTATTCGCATATTACTAATATTATTTAAAAAAAAAAACAGAAAATTTTCAGATGCTGGGAAAAATTATTCTCTATTTATACAAGCAGGTAGACAAATACCCTATTAGAGCTGGCGAAGCAGGACACTTTGGTCCCGCCACTTTGGTCCCGCCATTTTGGTCCTGCCATTTTGGTCCCGAGGAAATTTTGGTCCCGAGACATTTTGGTCCCACCAATTTTTTGCAATTTTTTAAATATATATCAGTTTTTTAATATGATAACATATTTATTGATACGGGAAAATTGAAGTACTCTTTGAATATCTTTAATTAAGGAATATCTTACAGATAAATATATAAATTTTCGACATTACGATTGCTGCCTAGTTACTGAGATTCTGAGAATTTTGTACCAATTTTTTACGAACATTTTATTTATTTATTTTATGCACTTTTTTTTAATTGATATTTTTTTCATTTGATTTCGATTTAACTTACTTCAATTGTAATTTGATTTTTAATTTACTATCAGTGACAATATTTTGTGATTTTAAAAGTATTGTTAACAATAACAACAGTAGGTAAAGTTTGAATTAATTTAAGAATAATAAAATACAGAAAAATTTTCTTTAAAAAAAAGGGAAAAAGAAAGAAAGAAAACCTTACGATATTAAATATAATTTGCTTTTAGTGGCAGAGAATGCTATTTCTTTCAAAGAACTAATTATTGACCTGCTCCCATCATAGACTCTTCTTCATAAGCATAAGCTTGGGATCATTTATGAAGTTCTTGAATTTATATATGAATTTATTCATAAATATATACATGTGTGTGTGTGTGTGTGAGAGAGAGAGAGAGAGAGAGAGACGTTTCATTCGATTTGATTGTGATTTAATTTTTATCATTAATCTAAGAGGAATTTATTTCAAAATCTGTGTTATATTGATAATAATAATAATAAAATGCATGTTTGTTTGTCCGTGATACTTAATTACGTTAACCGTGTATATATATGCATAAAATTCTTTTCTTTCAATTACAATGGTTTTATTTTAAAAATGAAAAAATGTAAGTAGCCAATATTTAATTAACTGTGCGCATTGCAAGCATAAATGTTCAGAAAATGTTGATGTAAATTTTTTTTTCTATCTTTTTAGTTTAATATTATGTTAAAAAAAAAAAAATAATAATAATAATAAAAAAATCTTTCTGATGACTGTATGACTAAAAACAATGCTTGCATTGAAATCTCTGTAGCATCTTGAGATTCGTTTCACACTTGTTTCTCCCACAGACAATAAAAAGGTATTTCACTGTTTTGTTACAGCGCATTTGAAAAAAAAAAAAAAGGGGGGGTGGGAGGGGCTTTTAATGGACATTTTCTTAAACAATATTGTAAGGGGTTATAATGGAATAAAAATGCTTTTCCAATTCTATGTGATATGTAACTATTTCCTGTGTTTGACAAATATATCCGGATTGACAGAGAAGAAAATGACTCAAGTTTAGCAGATCTGTGCAAATTATTCCTGAGATCATTATTTAGGTTCCTGGCATCTTCTTTTATTATTAAACTCTAACATTTAGGAGATGCTTCGATAAAGCATTGATCTCCTACAAATTTTGTATTCGAGCACTCTAAATATAAATGTGATAATTAAAAGCCGTATTACAGTGTTTTATATTAAAAACCTTGTATTTTATTTAAACTAAAATTTTGCAGACTTAGATAAATTAACAATTCTTAGATCTGCTCTGATAACTAATATCTTTACATACTTGCCAACTTTTCCGGTTTTCCCGGAAGACTTCCGGTTTTTTAACGTATCTTCCGGTCTTCCGGACAAATGATGAAATCTTCCGTTTTTAAAAAAGTCGCGGACATCGTTCGTTTTAAAAAGAAAACCCAAATGTTCTACGAAAAATCCTGATTCCCAATCTTTTTCCATCCATAACATAAATGCCAATATTCATTTCAAACTTGCTTTATGAGATTCTAGAACATGTAAAGAAATAGAATTGTTAAATATTTCTTGCTGATGTAATTAATTTTTGCCCCCCCCCCTCCCCCTTTCATTTATCTCCAACTAGTGATCAGCAATCAAATGTTCTGCAGAAGTCTTTTGTTTCCTAATTTTTATCCATCTGCAACATGAATGATAATATTAATTTAAAACTTTTTTCATTAGATTCTAGAAGTAGAGTTGAAAGAGTTTAATATTTCTTACTCCGTAATTATTTTTGTATCCCCTCCCCCCTTCCTCGGATTGTGATCAATGATCAATTCTAGAAACAATAAAGCAGTTGAAGTGCTCAATATTTCTCACGTATGTAATTATTTTTAGATCTTTATTGCTGAATTTAATGAATCTGTGTATTTTTCCTCAATTAAATTAAATATTTGTCATATTTATACCAAATGTTAAACATGGGAAAAAAAAGAAGAATAATTTTTTCAGGTAGGAATATTTTTTCCAAATCAATTTAAGAAAATTAATACTCAGTTGGTTTTATGCACATTTGAAACTGATAGTTAGCTACTGCTACTTTTTTTATATGTATGATTAATGTACATACACAAAAATTTATTTAAAATATTAGTTATACTTTAACTTAACTAAGTTTTTTGTCTATCGTTAAAGAAATTTCTTACAGATTCTGTTTTGTAGATATTTATATGTTGAAGAGGAATAACTTCATTTAAACCTTTTATATATTTAGTATAATCAATCTATAGTAAAACGTTTTTATAGTTTGTTTATAAATATTAAAATTGTAAAACTGTATTGTTTATTACGTCAGAGAAAAAAAAAAAAAAAAATCTTCCCTTTTTTTATGAAATCTTCTGGTTTTTCAACAAAAATCTTCCCTTTTTTTATTAAAATTAGTTGGCAAGTATGTCTTTATCATTCAAAATTCGATCCGAAATAATAAATTTTCTGTTCCATGTGTCCTATAGTTACATCATTTTCAATAAAAGATGTAGATATTCAACTCTCCAATTGAAAATATTCGTCTAAGTTCTCTTTGCCCAAAGTTCCCTCATGTACGAATATTTGCTGTCCTTTTTCCTCTATTGTACAAAGAAAAAATCTAAATCTCAAAATTTTAGACGTTTTTTGAGTTTTATTTGTTACTGCAACTTTCTGTTGCAAAATAATAATAATAGTAATAATAATAATAATTTTCCACCCCCCCATGTTTTCAAGTCAAATGACAAAAATTCGAAATATGAAGAAGAATTTCGCTTTTTTTCTGTAATACTTTGATTTTTCCTGATATCGGGACCAAAATGGCGGGACCAAAACGGCAGGACCAAAACGGCGGGACCAATTCGGCGGGACCAAAGTGTCATGTACCCTAGAGCTGGTACAGAAAATTCAAAATCATGCACTTAGGCATTCAATAAAGGCAACTCCCCCCCTCAAAAAAATCAAGTCAACCTGAGGACAAACACAACAGAGCTAAGTTAGTTCTGCGTGCAAGGGAGAGGTTAGCCAGCATTGAAATATCAGCTCAAAACAATACAAAAATAGAACCGCACCCAGCAAATAAATAATCTTATCTTTTTCAGTATGATCCTCCACCTAGTAGCTTTTTTTTTTTTTTTTTTTTTTTTTGCTAAATTTTAAAATTGTGACCCACACTCAGAGTGATAACTTTTCTCATACATTGAAAAAGAAAATACAAAATTTCAAATTTAAAGAGAAATGAAAACACTTGATTTAGTATTTAAATTATAACTCAAATAAACAAACTAAAATTTTACATGCAAACATTAATTAAAAACTGATGAAATATATTAAAAAAAAATTGAAATATTTATATATGTACACAACAGAACAGCAACACAAATTCCAGAACTGGCCTCGGCTCCAGTTGTTACGATGAGAATGTTTGTTGTTACTTTCTCATCGTTGGTTTAATTTTAATTATTACCGTGATCGTATAGTGGTTAGTACATTGCGTTGTGGCCGCAATAACCCAGGTTCGAATCCTGGTCACGGCACCAGTTGTTACGATGAGAAAGTTAACTTTTGTTCTTACTCTCTCTCATCGTAGGTTTAATGTAATTTATTATTATCTTTTATCTTTTAAATTTTCCTCATACTACTAAGTACTTTAAAGCGCGTTGTGTTAAATTTGCAATACCCAGGTTCCCCAACAATAACCAAAGTTTGTGCAATGAACTTGCACCCTAAAACTTGTGTCAGTTCTGTTGTGATTTTTTACACACTGTAGGTGTAAAAAAATGATTTTTTCTACATTATGGTCTATGGCAGCCTCTGTCCCAGCACAACCCACTTTAAACTTTGTTATTACGAACAGACAGAGACTCTCATAGCCAACCTTTTTAAATATTATGCATGATAATACATACTACAAAAATAATAATATAAAAAAAAATACCTAGTGGGCAATTGCCTCCCCCCCAAAAATAAACAAAAATAAAAATTAGTCATGTATCCTGCTGTGAGTTATGGATAGTCAGCACTAACATATAAAATAGATCTCATTATACAACAATACAGATATTTTTTTTTTTCTTAAATCCTAGGACTTTTAGTCAAAAACTTTTCTCGCAGCAGGGTACTAAATTGCCCACAAAATAAAAAAAAAATATATATATATACATATTGAAATATACACTCTTGTCTTTTTCAACTTAACTCGCATGTTGTGAGGTGCTGTCTGTTAATTTACATAGACCTTATTGGGTGATGGGTCACTTTAAACCTTCATCACTTTATTTATTTACTTTCTCATAAACCTGCTTATGAGCTCAAAACTTCACCAGACAGCAGCTCACAACATCAGGAAAGGTATAGCTTATTACTAAATTAAATTTTCATTTTTACACACCAATCCTAATAAAAAAAATATATCTTTAAACTAAAGGAAAGAAAAATATATAAATAGTCCAGAAATAAAATTAACTTACACTTTATTGAAATATTCCAGGTAAATTCAAAGTTAGAGTCAAATAGCTCCACATTCAAATGTTTTATCTCAGTCTCATAACAGTATATACTTAGGTTGATGAATTACAAAAACACAAAACAAAACGGTGGCCTCCTTGTTGTATAAATCATTCTTATGGAAACTTGATTCATTACGTAAAAATAAAATCACTTATGTGTTGCAAGCGCATCTGAAGTCATTTTACTCATAAAATAAATCAGTTAGTACCAGTTATAAAAACGACGAGCACACTATATTAATACAATAGAGAAATAAAAAAATATATTTACCACATGCTTATTCCTCAACCAGGGATGTCATGCGAATGACTGGCGTTCCATTTTTTCTCTAGAAATTTCTTTTCTTTAGATATCTAATATTTGAACCCTGCACGTTTCGATACTCTCTTTACACATGTGATTTTTTCGCTTTTCTCCTATATGAGTAACCAGATGATTCGGATGTACACTAATTTCCTCTTGGCACTCGAAACACTATTTTGATAAAATTTAGAAGCGATTGGGTCTCCACGAAAGAAAAAAAAACATTCCCTTGCATCACTCAACATCTTTGAGATCCCAGGGGCTGATGGAGAAATATCCCAAGGAATATTGTGATTCATTCAGCATCAGGTAGAGGGTATGGCACTTCTTCGGAATGTTTATTTGGACGAAATTTCTTTTTCACTTATTCGGAGCCGTCGGGAATTAGCATCACTAAACCCGTAGTCATCCACTTCAACAGAATATGAAAAATGTCTCACAGGCTCTAAGGTCTTCGGGAATAGCTGTATCACACCGATCTCTTCCACCTCGAGTGTTGCTTACTGTTAATAACTGTTTCATAATGGCTCCAATATAGAGAGACTTCAATAGCATCCACCCAGACGAGCCTTCACTTTATAGTCCCCATCGTTCTCTCAGGATTGTCCAAACTTGCTGACTTACACGATTTCGATTCCATAAGTTACTCCGGCGGTCACAATAATCACATTTTTTTTTTTTTCTATTCAACTATTTTCCTCGGTCTTTTTCTTGAATCTCTGGGAGGTTTCATGAACAATTTTCCTACAGCCAGGGGCCCAAAAAGGGGGCCAGAGCCCCTTTCTTCCTGAAATTTTCCTGTTACTTACATCCCTTGTCGCGACGCTCTCATGACCAGAAGCAAGCGTGCCTTGCTTCCCGCGTAATCAACGTTGCCAACACGCAAGAGAAAACCTCCCCTGGGAAAAACAACCCGTCTCATTCAACTGAACTCCGTCGATTTCGTAAAAAGCCAGGAGTCACTTTTTCTACCGACCCGAGAGCCAAGGTCACAATCCACCCCGTTTAGCGAAAAAGGATGAAGAATATTACTTTCTCTTTTTGTCACTTGCGGCAAAGAGCGGTTATTACCATCTATGCGCGCTGACTGAGTAGATTAACGGCTAGGGATTTATTTATTTTTAAAATTACGTTATTAAATTATTTCTTTATTTATTATTTTACACAGTTGCGGAAAACTCTTCCACAGTACATTATGCAAAATTTCCTGAAACCAGGAAAAATTCCTACACAAAATCACCCCTAATCCCTGTAAAAAAGAACTGAAAATAAGCTCACAATACCAAACATGATTCTTTTTACTCCCATTGCCTGACTTCTGTAGGTAATGGAAGTGTTGTATTTGATCTGGAAATTTGATATAGAGTTTTCACCTGATTATGTTTTACGGTCCGAGTCAAAAAAAAGTTTTTGGCAATTGATCAGTGTGTGTGTATATGCGAAATCTGGCTATTACACCTCCAGAACTAATACAGAACTACGGAACTTTAGAATTGAGTCAGGTCTCATTTACAGATGAAATTTACAAACTTGTGGTTTCACACTAAATTTTCTTTTCAGTTAATAAAACCATTTAGTATATGTATACCATACCTATATGTATGTATACCTAAATATAAACAAGTTATTTTTACATATGCTTGACTGGTAAATATTTAATTGTATGATGCTCATGTAATTCTAAAGTATGGATCCTTAATCCTCCCTTAACCCTGCTGCTGTGTTCAGGTCCATTTTGACCCAACATCGACATACATGAAAATTATGCAGACTACACTCAGTAAAAACGTTATATAAATTTAATAAAAAAATAGGAAATGAAATTTTGGCTATACACCGTGTCCCAAAAGTTTAGACAATCAATGAAATTTGTCCCCAGAAGCCAGAGCCAATGTTATTCTATGGAGAATTTCGCCCCATTATAACTTATTAACTAATATATGTTTTTCAATTCTGTTTTCACATTCAGAAACTTTACAACTATTAAACAATTTATCGCATTCTAAAAATTATTTTTTAAAATTTTTATTACTTTATTTTGAGGTTGTAAAATGCAAATTTTTACAATGTGAATTTTTTTTATTTTTGAGCTTAAAAATGAAATATTAAAAATAAAAAACAAATCAATTTTTAGAAAGCGATAAATTGTTTAATAGTTTTGGATTTTCTGAAAGTGAAAACTGAATTTAAAAATATGTATTATTTAATGAATTATGGGGCAAAATTTCCCCATAGAATAACATTGGCTTCGGCTTTAGGAGACAATAGGCAGAGAGTCCCCTTAACATAAAAAGTTATAACGTACAATTAAAATTCGTGAGATAGGTAATAAATAAAAACAGTTTTGCTGATATACACATAAATTATATAAAAATTTGCTGTCTTAAAAGTATAGACACCTGCAAGTGTTTTTGGTTTTACATTTTTAAAAGTAACTAAAAACTTGCTTTTAATATTGCATTGCCGCGACACTTTATAACATCCAGTACATGTTATTCCATAGAATTAATTAAGCATTGCATTATTTCATACCACACTTTGCCAATAGCAGTTTTTAAGTCATTTACATATGTATATTCCTTTCCATTTTCATATATTTTAAAGATAAGATCCCCCATATATTCTCCATGGGATTCAAATCTGGACTAAGTGCTGGCCAGCCTAATAGTGTGATATTGTTTTGATAAACCACGTTTTCGTTGATCTGGAGGTATGGATGGATGCCACAGATCTTGTTGGAAAACACAGTCTGGTCCTGCTTGACAGTAAATTGGCACGTAAAATATCCTGATAATTCTCCGATTTCATTTTTCTGTCCGTAAATCCAAGAATGTTTGCCCGTTGAAACAAAATCCTCCCCAAGTCACTACGGATTCTCTGCCTTGTTACCTGCTGAAACAGTTAGATTCTTTTCTTAGGTCATGCCAGTAAAATTTATAATCGTGAGGGACGTCCAAATTCCATTTCTTTTCGTCACTGAAGATGCTAAAAAGCCACTTTTCACCGACATATGCATTCTTGCCCACTTTAGACCTGCATCTTTATGTCTTTGCTTTAAGCAAGGTTTTGCTTTCATTCTTCTGTAAACAATGCATTTTGAAGCTTTAATTCTTCTGTGAACAGTACTTTTTGAAATTCTGGAAGTTGATGCAATTGCACGCACAGATAAATTATCAGCTGAAGCCTTTTTTAATAACATTCTATCATCACATAACGTTGTTTTTTTTTGTCTTCTAACTCTTTTGAGTATTCCATGTTCCACCTGATCTTAAAACTATAAATACTGCTCAAGGATCTCTTTATTTTTCTCGATATTTGTACAGGATTTTGTCCTTGCGCTTTTAACTGTAAAATCTTAACAATTTCATCTTTAGAAATTTCTTCAGAACACGGCATTTTTATCAGAATATGCAGGAAGTGTTTTTTCTGAATCACTAACAAAACAATACATTAAACTCAAAAAATTATTATGCTAAAAATATAGCAGACGATATTTCAATTAATGGCAAAAATTCTGCATTTATAGAAGCAGATGACAACAAAAATGTTTTATTCTGTGAACAAAAATGTAAAAGAAAGCATGTAATGCTGTATTGTGTTTATACTTTTGGGTTAGTAAATTTTTATATAATTTAATGTACATTTTATAATTTCAAACCTTCTTTGATCATAAGTTATATGTGTATATCAGCAAAACTGTTTTTATTTATTACCTATCTCACAAATTTTATTGATTGTCTAAACTTTAGAGACACTGTGTATATTGAAATTAAAAACTTTTAGTCTCATTTGGACGCAATACTCATTACTTATGTTTAACTTTTGTTATTGTCATATCAACTTTACTGCTGTCACTACAGTCTTCTCCATTTTGGTGAGAGTATTTTATTATGTTTTTCTTAACTCTTTATACATATATGCATTCAACTACATTTGAAAGAAATGAAAAAAAAATTTTATTATACACATAAGTTTTACAATGAGAAAATGCTTCAAATATTTTTTGTTTTACTTGTCTCTAAATACTTATTTTTTAGCGGTGCGTATTTTAGAAAAAGTTTTATACGATCCTCAACAATGTTTTCATCGTATCTGTCACCCATTTTAGTACGTACAGCATCTGAAAAAAAAAAAAAAAAAAAAAATTATGAACATACAGAATGAAAATGGAAAATGTTTTATAATTTAATAAATATCAAAAACAATTACTGCACCAGCATTAAATATACACTGCCCTTTATATCACCACACTGGAGTGGCAAAGTCAAATGATCCATTGTCCGAAAGAGAACCTTGAAATTTTAGACATGTTTAAGGACATTACTTTTTATTGCTCTTTTACAAAAGAGACCCCAGTTCTACATGCAATTATCGCAGTAGGAGGTTTGTCAGGGTAGAAAACTGCTCTTAAAGATTAGTGGCAACGCAAATCACACATCAAAGAAATTTGAATAAAAACCGCACTTGTCGCATTGAAGTCGCTAGTGCTTTTTAGACTTTTGAAATTGCAGTGCCAGTAGCTCAGCCTGGAGGATTTTTCTGTGGCATCAGCATTAAATCTTGATCTATCTTCGGTGTTTTCTATGAACCATGTGTGCATTTACAGTTTAAAAAAATTATTCCAGATCCTTGAAATCAAAAGTAATAATACTTGTAAATATTCCTAATTATATCTTTTTGTGTTGTGCCTCTCAAGCAGTAAATGATTCTCCATACTTCTGACTGGGTTGGTTGTAGGTTTAAGGCTGATTATGGTCTTAGGCCTAAGGCTGAATTGCCACTCATGGGTTCTTTAAGAGGTCCTAGCGTGTATTTACACAGTTTCGAAGAAAACTCTGAACGGCTGTCTATGAGTGCAACCTGGGATTGCACCTGACATTTCCCATCTACCAGCATTGAATACAGAACCACTGGTGGTCTGCTTCTGATTCATTGGGAGAAATCATTTCAAAGATATATTGCCTTAATTGATTCAAACACTGGAAAGCAAGCCAATCATTTATGTCTACTTTTTTTAAATATGTATATGAATAACTCATTTTCATTTGCTGTCACTCAAGCAGTTTTTTTTTATATGGCAGAAACTTTACACATTTCTATACTTTCCAACATTTAAAAGATTACTAGGTTTTATTTTGCTTAGAATAAAATACAATTATATCTTTTCCTTTACGGAAAACTAATGCTTTAATTTTTTTTTAAACAATGTAGCAGAAAAACAAGTTTGATAATCTAATACAAATTTACAATTTTAAACACATAAGATTTCAAAACAAAAAAACATTTTTGTTTAAAATATATCAGAACTGAAAACTATGTGTAAACAAAAACAAACAAATATGAAGATTAACAAAAAGTATTGTATTTTGGAATACGGCCAATTGACTGCTGTAGGTTCTCGGCCTGAGGGGGAGTGCCCTCTATAGGAGTCTTTCTAAGGGGTCTTAGCCCCGATTAACAAAGAATTTGAACTACTTTTCCCTCTTATATCATTTGCAAGGACAAATTATTTCAAGAGGGGTTAAACGGTAAAAAAAAAAAAAAAATAAATAAAAATAAAAATGTTTTTGATAATAGCAATGCATTAAAAGAAGCTAAAATATAATCCGTTTGCCTGACATCTCAATAAAATCATTAATAAAAGACATTCAAAAATAATCGCTTCTTTTATTAATTTTTTTCAGGATGACTCATTTGTTAACTGAAATATCACATTTGCGAAAGTTACCCCCACCCCCTTTAACCAGAAAACAATTTATGCATGAATTTTACTTATAACTTAAATAAAATACATATATACTTACTTATCCTTAAAAGAAATTACTATGATTAAATAACATTGACTTTTTTTTTTTTTTTTTAATACTTAAGAAAATGTAATATTTAAATAAGAAATATTTTTTAGATTTGCTTCTTCCCCTAGTTTGAAACTGTAAAAAATGCAGGTTTTGATATGCTTGATTAAAAAGTCAATTTATAAATTGATACACCCTTATGCCACTTGCTGAAAGGTTAACATTATCTAAAGAAGAATAAATATGTAAATTACGTTCTTTAAACAATAAGTTATTATTAAAAAAGTCTTACAGAGCACCAATTTCATCATTTTTGTGCTTTTAAATGGCAGTTTCTCTCCACGTCCTGCCCAGTTGTAACAAGAAGCTATTTGAGGTGTCATAAGTGAATGTAAAATCCGATTTGTTATGTGAGCAAAATCTACACCACCTTTAGTTGAGAGATACTTGACCTATAATAAAATTTTACATAATTTTAAAATAGGCGTATGAGACAAGCAGAAAGAGAAACATGCTTAAATTATATGTATACAATTTTAATGACAAAATCATTATAGCAAAACAATAAATATTCAATTTTTAATTTATAAAAAAAGAACATGTATTCAATCATTGATATGGATAGGTATAAAAGAGTTATTTGATTAGTTGATGTAACAAATAGACATAAAAATCCTCCCAACAGAAAAAAGCATAAATCATTTTTACATGGTCAAATCGAATTTTCATATCGAAGCTAAATTATTCATGGGTCGATCCAGGCAAAGGTTGGAACCCTTTTGCTCCTCCTTCACAAAATTCTAATCCCTAAAATGAGCCTCTTCACAAAATTAAAATCCCTAAAATGGGCCCCTTCACAAATTTAAAATCCCTAAAATGGGCCCCTTCACAAATTTAAAATCCCTAAAATGGGCCCCCTCACAAAATTAAAATCCCTAAATAGGCCCCTTCACAAATTTAAAATCCCTAAAATGGGCACCTTCACATAATTAAAATCCCTAAAATGGGTCCCTTCACAAAATTCAGATTTATAAAAACAGCCCTTTCACAAAATTGTTTTTTAAAAAGTAATACTATTTTTTCATATTTACAGTATTATTTTTAATGAGTGTCTATACTTGTTTAATTAAAATGCTATTAATTCGATATTAAACATTAAGACAGTAACTGCTAAAATGAAAGGTTTCTTGCAAAAATTCTTTTTTTCACAAAAATGGACCCAAAAAATTAAAACCTGGATCAACCCCTGTTATTATAGTACATATGACTAAAATCGTAACTGTTGGCAGGGTCTAATGTGCTAAAAAGTTAAGTATTCAAAAAGCTTAAAAAAAAAAAAAAAAAAAAAACACACAATAGTATAACTATATTTCATTTAACATTACAATTTATACATTATTTATAAAAATGGGATACTAAACAATCAATCTGTCAATGTGTAATTTATACTAAGAGTGAAAGTAAGAAATTTTCAAGTAACAACTATAAAACCAAACAATCATTTTTAAAATTTTTTTAAATAAAAACTTTACGATCACATATACAACTAAATCTCTCTATATATAGTTTAGCCTTCTGCAAATTGACTGTTTAGTATACGTTTCATACAATACACTTATGCAGCTAACAATAAATATGCTCAAGTGTATACCATTTTATTAAAATTTACTGGATCATCCAGAAACTCTTCAAGCCGCTGAATACCTTCCCAATTCTGAACAGGTAAATCAAAAAGCTTTGTTGTTTCAGCAACATTTGTATTGTCATTTAATAAAATCTCTTCCAACATCTTTCTGTTATTTTCTACTTTGGAATTTATGTTTTCAAGAATCCTTAAAACTTTTCTCTGAAAAGCTAAAATAAAACAATTTAAAAATTTTTTACACTAGACTACAAAACACAGTAAAAAATATTTCAACAAAACAATAGGGTCACAGTGACCTTTTGAATAAAGAGTGACTAGGACCTGTGATTATAATGTAACCCGAGAAAACAAACTCATGCCTGTAGCCTGTATCAAAATTCTAACCACAGCACCATGACAGAGTGCTTTTTTTTTTTTTTTTTTTTTTTTTTAAATAACTAAACTTCAACATTTTTTTTTTTTTTTTTTTTTTTTTTTAAATTTAAATAATATTAAAAGATTTCTAAACTTCCATTATACAAATGTTTTCTTTTAACATTAGAAATCCTAAAGACAAGAAATACATATCCTGAAAAAAAAAAAAAAATTCTACATACAATCACCCCCACTTAAGTAATGCCAGTGATTGTAACTAGAAGCAATCAAGTCATTTAGTTGAATCATTTCTATACAAAAATTGCATTTGTGATTGTGTTTAATATGTTAGAAACTAAACAATTGACCCCCCCCCCCCCCACACACACACACTTAAAAATTTTAATACTCAGAGAGAAATTCTTGCGTTCTTCTGTGTTTTGTAAATCGGGGAAATTAATCCTTTGTAAAAATCATATAATGAAGAACCAAAAAAAATATTTTATTTCTTAGTAATCTTAAAAACTGGCATTTGCAAAGTTTGAAAGAGGAAGAAGATTATAATAAGAGTAACAATTAAACATTTATCCAATTGAGATTTAAATTCTATATTCTATTTCAATTATGCTCAAACTTTTAAATAAAAAACCTAATGTACTTAAACTCTTTTAGCACTCATCTGGAAAATAACTGCTTTTAATCTTGGACAAGTGCAATATTTTTAATTACAAATAAATATTTTACACATTAATTTTTAATTTCAAATAAAATAATTTTTTTTTCCGGCAAACAAAGTAGGCACAAGTGCTGCAGTCAAAGCAGCAATGCATCACTCCTGCCTAGTTTGTTCACCTGATGAAGGGTTGTGTGCTCTATCAACCCGAAACAATTGTTCCGAGATTATTGCATTTTATGGTGTTTATTCAAAATTTTATAAGTATATACTTTAAAACACCAGTTCTGTGGTGCTTTCTCATTAATGTGTGAAAACTTATTTGAGATACCTATAGCAGAATTTCATGTCAAAGTACAAACTTTGATTTTCAAAGTACATACAAGCTTTGTTGATTGTACATTGTACAGAAAGAAAATCATACTACAAAAATTGACCGAAAAAAACTCATCCCTATTTATTATTAATTAAAATTATTTTTAGATGAAGTAATAATTAAACGGCTGATTGTGAATTCGTGAAAAAATACCTGAAATTTTAGCAAAAAAAAGTTTTTGTATGGCAAGAGAACAATTTCTTGCAGGAAAGTCCAGCGCTCTCATTTTGAAAAATATTAACTTTTTTTTAAGTTTAGCAGTCATGTGAAATTGATATTTTAACTCTTTTTATTAATTTAACTATCAGAAAAATTAGAATTCTGGTATTCATTGAAAAGGAAATAAATACATAAAATCGAGTAAAATACCTGAACACAATAACCCATGTAATTAACATTGGAGTATTAACAGGGGTCGATCCAGGCAAAATTTGGGTCCCTTTTGCGGCCCCTTCACAAAATTCCACATAGTAAAAAGGGACCCTTCACAAAATTCAAATTCATAAAAAGGGACCCTTCACAAAATTCAAATCCATAAAAAGGGACCCTTCACAAAATTCAAATTTATAAAATGAGTCCCTTCACAAGATTTTGTTTTATAAAAATGATCCTTTTATTAAATGTTTTCATATTTTCAGTATTATTTTTAATTTATGCCTTAATTTTTCTCAACGAAACTCTATTAACTTGATATTAAACATTACATAAAGTGATTGTAAAAAACTGAAGATTTTACACAATATTTTACTTTTTCACAAAAATATTTTATATTTCACAAAAATAAATAAAAATTTCACAAAAATATTCTGTTTTTCACAAAAAAGGGACCCAAAAATTAAAACCTGGATCGACCCTTGATTAACTACTTTTAAAAGTAGCAATTTTATTTACAAATACCAGGGTTGGCAGGTTTTTGACGGTTTAAACCATGGTTAAAACCGTCATGTCAAAAACCTATATTTGTAATATGTCATATAAAAACTTAATTTAACAAAATATAGTTTATAGAGATTTTTTGAAAAGCAAATAGATTGATGTTCTTTGATAAACACTTTGTTACAACATTTTGATTAATACAAAAAACAAAATTTTAGGCTTTTAAAATTTTATTATGAATTATTTCTATGTTCATTCAAAATATGCTGTGATACTTTTATATATTAAGAAATTTATTTATAACTATGCTTAATATAGTATATATTAAACTTAGTTATGCGATACTTTAAAAATATAGTTGTTTTTAATAAGATATTATTCATAAGTGTGTTTTAAAACGTAAACATATTAATGTTTTTGGAGAAACATTATTATAACATTTTGATTAATATAAAAACGAAACTTTAGGCTTCTAAAAATTAATGATTTATAAAACATTGATAGATCATTTTGATTGATAAATCATTTTATTTGCAATATAACATTGTATATTTCAATTTTTTTTTAGTATTGTACTTTTAGTATTATGTATTTAACCAGTAAAATAAAAATGCATAGCCTAAAATTTTGTAGAAAAAAAAATATATATATATATATTTTAATGACTGCTGATATTGCAAGTTTATAAGAAAAAGCAATAATTCTGAATGTTATTCAAACTTAAATTGAGTCTGAAATTCTTATAATTACAATGAGACTAGAAAAATATGAATGTTTTCAGGACATGTATAAATAGCAATAAATTTAATATTTACTCGTACAGATTTTTAAAAAAATTATTAGTCTTAAGCTGTAGGGCCCACCAGTGGCCAAACGGTTCTAAGCGCAAAGCTGGTAGACGTGAGGTACCAGGTTTACTCCCAAGGCACGCTAGTCGGTCTAGACGTTCAGAGTTTTTCGTGGTTTTCTCAAAAACTTGCACCCTTTAGAAAGACTCCCCCCCCCCACGGAGGGCGCTTCCCCTTAGGTCTAAGACCCTAGAGTAGTCAGCCTTACTCCCCGAACACCAATAGTCCAAGCTATAAACAGGTACAAATTTTTATACAATTAATAATAATAAATACAGATTATAAATATAATTATTTTCAAATTCATATTAATTTACTGCAGTGGCAGATTCCCCCCCCCCCCCCACACACACAAACACTAACATTCACAATTGAATGTTGCAAGTGTAAATTTTTTAGCGGTCTAGAATAACACTTTGAAAAATCTTAGCCCCCCCCCCCAAAAGTCAAGTTCTGGATCCGCCACTGATTTTCTGTCCATATATTATGTTTTACTTAAAGAAAAAATAAAATCCTGTATTCCTGTTTTCATGGATTATGTGAAAATTCATAAGTAACGTTGGAATTTTAGAATTTCAGAAATATTAATAAACATAAACATACAAAATATGTCTATGCATACTTTGTATATATTTCTTAGGTAATAAAAACAGTTAATTTACCTAAATTTTTATAAATTATCTACAAATTGTTTTAAGATTTCTTAATTTATAAACAGCATAATATTTAGATATTCACTTGTATGTGGCAAATATTACTAAATCTTATTTCTAACCAGATTCTAGCTCATCTACAGATTTTGAAAATACAGGTTTTTGACGGTTTAAACCACTGTCATGTCAAAAACCACTTTTTGACGTCAAAAAACTAACCCTGACAATGTCTGACTTTTTAAAGTTTGTATATATTAATGCTGACCAGGATTAGCAAAATCCCGGCTTTTTTTAGATAAAACCAACCCACTTGGGTTTTTCTGGTCTTTTGGTGATTTTTGTTTGAATAGATTTTAATTGCAATGCTAGATATGTTATTTAGCATAATAAATGTAATACACCTACTTATATTAAACTCCTAATTAATAACTAATATAATATTTATCTTAGAAATAAAAATTGGTTTGATTTTAAAATTAAAATAGGGTTAATCAGTAAGATTAAGCTATATTTTATTTTAATGTATGATTATTCAAAATAAATATTCTTAATGACAATAATAGATGAAATAAAAGAACTTAAATTCTGAAGTACAATACATATCATTTAATTTTTTTTTAATTATAAAAATAAGCTGCACCGTTTTATTCTTTTTTCGAAAAGGTTATAGAAAAAAAAAAAAAAAATTTATAATTATGTTGCTACTAAAATTAAAATAAAATTATTATAAAGTTTTAAAACTAAACAATTTAATTAGTCTTTATGTCCGCTGTAAAAAAAAAAAATAAAAAAAAATAAAAAATAAATAAATAAAATAAAATTCTTGTTCGGTTTTACAGGAAAAAGAAATTGAACCAATTATAGAAGATAAACTTGCTTTTATTATATGCATAACTGTAGTTACATTTTATGTTTAATATTATTTTCCAGAAAATAAAGTTTATTCTTAAGGTAAGGTGTTTTCTATACTTTATAGATGGGATTTGAAAGTTAGAAATAATTTTTAACAAAAACCCAGTGGGTTTTTTTGGGCTGGGCCCAGTTTGCCAGCCCCTAGTGCTGACTCTAGGCTAATTTCACAGGGTACACCAGGCAGACTTTT
>CAWVNO010002184.1:0-13000 GCA_963930645.1 Salticus scenicus | reverse complement strand
ATTGAATGTAGCATAAACACGTAAAAATGCTCTTAAACAGAAATCTGTCCATAGAGTCTAATGTCACTACATTATTTTGTGTGTTCTTTAAACGAGCTCTATAAACATCACACACATCAGTAAAAAACATACAACTTATTTTATGTAGCTTATGAAAAATTGTTCGAAATTAGACATAATTTGGATGATTACGTGACATTTTCGAAACACTTTTGTAAAGTCCTGTAGATTAATTATTATGTCTAAGAACGTATTTTTCTACAATAAATATGCTTTTAAATATCTCAGTAATGCATGCCGATTTTATTTTGTTGATTGCAATGTAACTCTCTTAAAATGCGTTCAAATGAAATTCTGTTCACAGGCCGTAATGCTATGAAAAATTTTGGTGTGTCCCTGTACACGATTAATAGACAATATAGACACCAAAATTTGTACAGCTATTTCTGTAGGGCTCTTGAACATGTGTACGAAATTTAAAATCAATCGGGGGAATTTCTCGGCCGCTATAGCGACACGTAAAAATTCTGCCCGTAAGCCGTAATGAAAAGAAAAACTTTGAAGTGTCCCTGTACACGAACTATAAATAAAATACATACCCAAAACTAAACAGCTAATTCTCTTTGGCTCATGAGCATGTGTACTAATTTGCAAATCAAAAGGGTGTTTCTGCGGCCACTATCGCGAGACGTACATATAAACAAACAAAAGCATTTTCAGTTTCCACATTGAGGCCTCCACTGACGTTTCAGCAATTTACAAAGAAGGCAATAGATAAAAACTTTTCTTTAATAATTTATATTGCACAATTTTTTTAGACTAGTATGCAACATGAAATTTTGTTTTCATAGAAAGAGTTTATAACTGCAACTTGGTTGTCTGACTATGTGTCTGTTCCCGCTTTGATATTTTTAGCATGTTTCGAAACTGATATATGCTATTTAAGGTCACAATAGCAAGCTTCTTATTCAAAATGATATGTATGTGTTATTTTGCGCACAAGTACAAATAAAAGAAATTAGGTGCGTTACAGTTTATGAGACCTCATATCCTATGATCTATAGAGTCTAGGGTCTATCAAGGATATTTTTTAAGCTCTTTTCCTCAAATTTCTAGGATATTAATTGTAATGAAATTAGCAGCATTATTCAGATACACAAAATCATTTTTCCACTGAAAAAGTTTGGACTAGCTGTAATGTTTGGTTTTCAGGATCACACAAAGGAATGCGGATACATTATGTGATATAAGGGGAAATAGATGAAAGTAGATTTTTGGTACTACTAATCATTTTTAATACTTGCCTACATTGTCTGATGAATAGCAATATTTTCGGTTTGCATTTCTATCTGCGTGCCTTAAGTCTATTAATGATAATGGACTTCTGTTTATATGTAATTGTCATCTAAAAGATCAGTACTTTTGCTAATGGATAATCTATATAGATTATCTTTTAACAAATTGCTTGGCTATTTAAAACCTCTGAAAATTAGGAACTAAAAAATTTTGGGTAGAAATGCATACAACTTTTTTTTTTTTTTTTCTTGGATTGGACCGGGCCGACTCGGGCCTGATTTTATCGGTGTTTGCCCAGTCTAGGCCATATATATATAAAAGAATAAACAGACCAGGCCCGAAATTTTAGATGTCATACTTGGCCGGGCCGAGTAAGCAAAGATTTTGTACGGGCCGGGGTCTCAAATTTTTGGCCGGTGCAGACCTCTATATTCCAGACTACCCGAGATCTTTTGCATCTGATCATCATGTCAGAAAATGAGGAGGCTGAAAACTTTTTTCTGAAAATTATCAGTGATTTTATTCATGAGACTTTTTTTTTTTTTAATTATTCATATTAAGTATAAAATATGTAAGTAATGAATACGTAGATGTTTTCCTTGGGAAAGTTTAGTAAATAAATAAATAAATAAAAATTAAATTAAATATATAAATAATAAATTTTTCTATAATTATTTTAATACATTTCACACCTCTGTATGTGAAATCTCAATGACCATAAGAAGGCAGTGAAATTATTTTTATTTAAATTTTCCGTTTTAAATTAAAATTTCTCTTTTATAAGTTTGTAGCAGGATTTTTTCAACGAAAACCTCATTTTTCTATATTTTTCCATTAATTCAAAAAATATTTACTTCATCGTTCTCGTCATATTTATCTATTTACATCTGGATTTATTAAGAAAACTAGTATGTTGTGGCCACCACAAGACTTTCTTCTATATTTTCCTATACAAATTCACGCAGTAACAAAAAAAAAAAAGATTTTTTTCAGTTTTTTTTTTTTCGTTAAAAGTAAAAAAATTAGATAACTTTGTTTTAAATTATCAAATATTTATAGTTCAACCATTCGTTTTAAAGGTATTGACGAGACCTTTCGAAAGATACCCATCTTAAAAATTTACACTCCCCGGGGGGTACTTCCCCCTAGGGGGGGGAAGCGATACCCCAATTTTTTTTCCTAATTAACTACTACTATTATAAATAATTCATATTAATTTCACAATCACAGGTTAAGAATAACTCTCATTATGTACATTTATACGAAATATTGTCCTATACTGCCATGTTAAAAATTTAGAAAAAATACGATCACAGCGCCACCTGTTGAGCGATTGATCCCCAAATGTAATCAGCCCCAGTTTATGTCAGGGGCCAACTAAATACCAAGTCCAGTTAAATTTCGTAAAAAAAAAAAAAAAAAAAAAAAAAAAAAAAAAGCGATTTTTTTTTTTTTCTAAGTTTTTTTTTTTTTTTTTTTTTGTTAAAAGTAAAAAAATTCGATAACTTTGTTTTAAATTATCACAGATTTATAGTTCAACCATTCGTTTTAAAGGTATTGATGAGACCTTTCGAAAGATACCCATCATGAAAATTTACTCTCCTCGAGGGGGGACTTCCCCCCTAGGGGGGGTGGCGAGGCTCCTACACATACAAAAATTTTTTCCCAGTTGACTATCTCTATTATAAATAATTCTTGTAAATTTCATAATGATTATTAAAAAATAATTCTCTTTATGCACATTTATACAAAATTTTGTCCTATATCACCATGTTAAAAATTTAGAAAAAGCGGGATGGCAACGCAACCTGTAAGACAATTTTTACCAAAAGTTGATAGGCACTAATTTATGTCAAGGTGCAACTACATATCAATTTGTATGAAATTCTGTGCAGTAGTTTCTGAGATACAGTTGCCACAAAATTTTGTCACACACACACACACACAGACAGACAGACAGACAGACATTTTCTAAAAATAGTCAAATTGTGTTCTACAGCTCTCAAAACGTGTAAATCCATCAAAAACCCGAGGTCGAAAATTTTTACGAATCCAATACTTTCTCTATATTACATATAGAAGAAAGTAAAAATATTACATCACTTTAATAACTTTTTACTTTTCCCTGTAGTTTCATGCCAAAAGCATTGAAATGTGCACAGCAAGCAAAACATCAACGTAAATGATGTCATTCTGACGCAGTTATAGTAAAATATTTCTTTTTTCTGAGTGAAAATGTTTGTTTTCTTTGTAAACTGACGTAAACTTTCTCAGCAGTATTTTATTAGCGTCAATTTTATTATAATTTTGTCCTTCAAGACCTAGAAATGAAAAAAAACTAGTATGTTGTGGCCACCACAAGACTTTCTTCTATATTTACCTATACATATTCAATCAGTAACAATATTAAAAAAAAAAAAAAAAAAAAAAAAAAAAGTACGATTTTTTTTTTTTTTTTTTTTTTTTTTGTTGTTGTTGTTAAAAGTGAAAAAAATCGATAACTTTGTTTTAAATTATCACAGATTTATAGTTCAACCATTCGTTTTAAAGGTATTGACGAGACCTTTCGAAAGATACTCATCTTGAAAATTTATCCCCCCCGGGGGGGTACTTCCCCCCCAGGGGGGAAGCGATGCCCCCCCATGCAGAAAATTTTTTTCCTAGTTACATACTACTATTATCAATAATTCGTATTAATTTTACAATCACAAGTTTAAAACAACTCTAATTATGCACATTTATACGAATTTTTGTCCTATGCTGCCATGTTAAAAATTTAGATAAAATGCTATCACAGCGCCACCTGTTGAGCTATTGATCCCCAAACATAATCAGCACCAGTTTATGTCGGGGACCAACTAAATACCAAGTTTGGTTAAATTTCGTTAAAAAAAAAAAAAAAAAAAAAAAATTGCGATATTTTTCTGTTTTTTTTTTGTTAAAAGTTAAAAAAATCGATAACTTTGGTTTAAATTATCACAGATTTATCGTTCAACCATTCGTTTTAAAGGTATTGACGAGATCTTTCGAAAGATACCCATCTTGAAACTTTGCCCCCCCGGGTGGGAACTTCCCCCCCCCCGGTGGGGGGGGGGCAACCGATGCCCCCACATACACAAAAATTTTTTCCAAGTTAACTATTACTATTATCAACGAGACCTTTCGAAAGATACCCATCTTGAAAATTTACTTCCCCGGGGGGGGATTTTCCCCCCCGGGGGGGGAACCGATGCCCCCCCATGCACAATTTTTTTTTCCTAGCTAACTACTACTATCAATAATTCATATTAATTTTACAATCACAAGTGTAAAATAACTCTCTTTATGCCCATTTATACGGAATTTTGTCCTATGCTGCCATGTTAAAAATTTGCATAAAATGCGATCACAACGCCACCTATTGAGCGATTGATCCCAAAATCTAATCAGCACCAGTTTATGTCAGGGTGCAACTAAATACCAAGTTTGGTTAAGTTTCATTCATTGGTTCGTGAGATACAGCGTCCACAAAAAAATGATACAGACAGACAGACAGACAGACAGACAGACATTTTTTAAAAACTATTAATTCGTGTTCTCCATATCCCAAAACATGTAAATCCATCAAAAAATGGACTTCGAAAATTTTCGCGAATCCAATACTTTCTCTATATTACATATAGAAGAAAGTAAAAACATTTTTTATTACTTTCTTCTATATGTTATATAGAGAAAGTATTCGATTCGCGAAAATTTTCGACCTCCGTTTTTTGACGGATCTACACGTTTTGGGATGTCCTGAACACGAATTGATAGTTTTTAGAAAATGTCTGTCTGTGTGTCTGTCTGTCTGTCTGTGTGTCTGTCTGTCTGTCTGTCTGTCTGTGTGTCTGTATCATTTTTTTGTGGACGCTGTATCTCACGAACATATGAATGAAATTTAACCAAACTTGGTATTTAGTTGCACCCTGACATGAACTGGTGCCCATTAGATTTGGGGATCAATAGCTCAACAGGTGGCGCTGTAATCGCATTTTATGCAAATTTTTAACATGGCAGCATAGGACAAAATTCCGTATAAATGGGCATAATGAGAGTTATTTTAAACTTGTGATTGTAAAATTAATTTGAATTATTGATGATAGTAGTAGTTAACTAGGAAAAAAAAATTGTGCATGGGGGGGCATCGGTTCCCCCCCTGGGGAGGAAGTACCCCCCCGGGGGGGTTAAATTTTGAAGATGGGTATCATTCGAAAGATCTCGTCAATACCTTTAAAACGAATGGTTGAACCATAAATCTGTGATAATTTAAAACAAAGTTATCGATTTTTTTTACTTTTAACAAAAAAAAAAAAAAACTTTGAAAAAAAATTCGATTTTTTTTTTTTTTTTTTTATTATTGTTAGTGATTGAATATGTATTAATTTTCACAAAAAAAAAAAAAAAAATCTTTTTTTTTTTTTTTTTTTTTTTTAATATTGTTACTGATTGAATATGTATAGGAAAATATAGAAGAAAGTCTTGTGGTGGCCACAACATACTAGTTTTTCTTGACTTTATTATTACACGAATATGAATTTTAACTTGGCGTCTTTTTCAGGAAGAGAAAATATCATGTAGTACATTTGTTTTGAATGCTGTTTTTACTTCCGCATTTAATGTATAAAGATGTATAAACAAGTGTGAAACCGATTTGCGAAATGGATTTTTTATTTCACATAGCTCAAAATCGAATGGCAGTAGAATGCTGTAAAATTACATTTGTGACTTACGACGTCTAGTTGTACATAACCAAATTTGTTTTGACACAAGTTCTCGTTTTAGAGATATCGACGATTTTACACGATTTTTCGTGACGTCTGTGTGTTTTGCACTGAAGTGTGTGTGCGTATGTATCTGACATAAATCAAAAACAGTGGGACGAAGAACGATTCAAATTCATATGTAGATTTTTTATAACATCTAGTTGTGTACCTCCCTTTTTGGTCTTTCTCTGCCTTTCCATTTTGGAGATGTCCACGAAAATTATATCTGTTACCAAAATTACAAAATTTTGGGCCATTATATGTGATTTATCGTCATTGAGATATCAACAGAAGCTAATGATGGAACCCGTAATGATATTGTTACGGAAGTTGCTAACAGATTTGTGTGTAAAAAGTAATTTGTAAAGACATAAGCAAGTTCTAGTCGATTAATGCATTCTTTTTTTAAAGGAATATTCTGGAAACAGTTTAGAAAAAGTGTTATTAATATCACAAAAGCAAATAATCAACGAATATTCTGGAAAAATTTCAACAAAACAGTCATTCGTATCACTACAATCATGCAAATAACGTTTAATATACCACGAGGTCGGAATTTTTTAATTCAGGAACAATGATGCTTAAAGCGTAATCTTTCTGAGAAGGTAGTTCTGCGCTAGAAACCGACAGAACATGTCGGAAAATTCTAAAACACGGTTCCTATTGAAGTTAGAGCGTCCAAACTTTAGCAATCCTTAACTATTACTTTTTTCTAGATTTGGCTTCCAAATTTCCCAATTTGACGCCAAGTCGCAAAGTTTTCCGCCAACTCCAACCTTTGTGAAAGTGAAAACACTGCCATCTGTGACTACTTTAACTGTAACATCGCATAGTATGTAAAGAAATGGACAGTTCTAGTTTAAAATCATCAATAATGACTAATCCTTTTTTATAGTCTTGTTGATGATTTATAGAACTTTTGAGGAAATTATAGTTCTGAGCTAGGAACTAATGGAACATTCCAGAAAATTCCAGAACTCGGTTCCGATTGAAATTTGAGCTTCCAAATATTTGCATAATTAAAATTTTACGATACTCTTACGTGAAATTCATTATGAATTGATGCAATATAAATATATTTTTACCTTTTTCTGCATTATGGAATGAAATAATGGATTCCTAAAAACTTTCGACTTGCAATTTTTGAAGGACTTATACGTTTTGAGAATACCTGAACAAAATTTGATCATTTTTAGAAAATGTATCTGTCTTTATGTGTATTATCAAAATTTTATGGGTGCTATATCTCACGAATGAATAGATAGAATTCAATACAAGCTTATATTTGCTTAGAGCTTGATATAATTTGTGTTGATTAGCTTTTGGGATCGCGTAACAGGTAGCTCTATCGTCCGTTTTATTTTCTATTTTTAATACGGCAGCATAGGATATAATTTCGTTTAAAGATATACAATGAGGGTTATTTCAACAGTTCATAGTGAAATTAAAAAATATATATCATTATAATAGTAATAATCAATAAGATAAAATCTTTGTATATGCAAAATCTTCTTCCCGATGGTGTAAATTTTTAATATGAGCATTTTCAAAAGAACTCGTCAATACCTTTAAAACGAATGGTTAAACCATGTACTTGGGACAAAAAAAAGTTAAAAAAAAAAATAATTAGATGTTTATAGGCAGAAAAATGTCTTTCTTTCGACAGTTAGAAGCGATCAATGACTGGGAGAAAATTATCTCTTTGAGATGAAAATCGTCTTTCACTCAGAATTGAAAATAATTTTTATATATAAAAGTTTTAATAAAGAATTTGCACTGTGTCAATTTGTAGCAGAAACTTTTGTGCAGGGCACAACATACTAGATTAATTTTAAAGTTAAAAAAAATATATATATAGAAAGAAAGAGAGAGAAAGGAAAACAAAACTTAACTGTTTCAATACAGTTTTGCGTTACTGATTGATGCCAAGGTCTGTCCTTTCTTAAAGAAAGTATTTGGAAATATGATTTGTTTCATTTCTTAGAAATATATTATTACTGCGATTTTTAGGGTGTGACGAATTTTCGTGTGATGATTAAACTTTCTTTTGTTTTAGATGTTTGAAGAGTAATAATGAACAAACGTATGATTAATATGGAGACACAAAGAAATGTCGTGACTTTATTTGCATGACAGTTGAAAATGTACGTGTTGGGAGACTTTAAAAAGATTTTTGGCAGAATCTGTCAGATGAACTGCGTAATGAGTTAGAGATTTTATCTCTGTTTCTCACTTACAGATGTTAAAACAATACTTTCTTTTAAGATAATGAAATAGGGCTGTACCTAGAAGGGAGGTTAATCCCCCCTCCCCCCCCCCCCCACGAAATTTTTAGTGAAAAATTTTGTCCCGTTTTATTGACTAGAAAAAAAAAATTGCCAAAAAAGGAATTTCTTTCACCAAAATCTCTCTCTTTTGTTTCTTTGTTATTGTTGTTTGCTTGTTTGTTAAACAATACTTATTAGCAATTTAATATTTTGTGAGCGTGTGGTAACGTCATATCCAAACAGCTAAAAAGTAAAAATCTAATGATTAGGCAGGAATGAAACAGAGCCATTAGATTACATTTTCTAGTTTAATTAGAAATATATTTACACTATTTACATTATAAAAAAAAGTATAGTAAGCGTAATAGGCATTATGCCTGACTAAAAATCATTATCGTTCATTTTAGGCTCTCCTGCTTCTCCCAGATCTAGAGATCCTCTCTGTTCTCTTGTCTGCTCACTGCAAATGAAGAGGTCTTAATGTAAGACATAAAAACAACTGAAAATTCACTTAAGATACGTTAATGTCTTAATACACACGTTAAACATTATAGATATCTTAATTTAAGATAGAAATGCGTCTGAAATACCAATTCAGACACAAAAATGTCTGAAACACATAATTATGAGAAATTTCAGACAGCAAACGCGTCTAAATTTTCAGACATTTTGGAAATTCAGACACTTGCATTACTTAGAAAATTTTTCATATGGAATCAACTTTCAGCAACATACTTATCCTATTTAAATTTCTTACCGCATTCAATAAATATAATACCATTTTGCTTAATAAGTTGTTAAGCATTAAGCTATTTAAACAATATTAGTTTATGAAATTAAATTTTCAAGGAATAATACTCTACATATGTGTATATTTGCATGGAATTATGTTTAATATAACTCGTAAAGCAACATACTATAACGCAAAAATTATTCGTTTACAAAAAAAAAAAAAAGAAATCTTTGTATTTAAAGCTTTTTCATGTTTAAAGAAAAAGTATTAAGATAAAAGTAACTTATAGCGAAGAAAGCGAATCTTGAATAATATGTGCATAACTGTCTTTTATTTATTATTATTAATTTAAATTTAAAAACTGTTCTCTGAGGGAGGGGTTTAGTTTGGTATACCATGATTCTCCCTGACGCCAAATATAGCAATAAAACCTGTTTCTAAGAGCGATAAATGTTTGGCGATAGCTATAGCTGATAGTAAGAGCGATAACTTGTGTTATTAATATAGTGCTGGAAAGGGAAGTGCTAGTCGTGACGTAATTGAGCGGGTCATATTAAGGCTCCTATATATACGAGCTGGCGCATCAGGCACTTTGTTGCCTTATGGTTGCCACGTGTACCCAGCGCGTTTCTCTGATAAACAAACGACAAACATTTTTTTTTATCGTCTTACGTTACTTTAAAGTAACTTGTTTTATTATATTTCATAATTTTAGCTAAGTAAATTATGATATGGAAGTTTGTTTAGCGATAAACTGCTATAATTATTCAAGAAGTGAATATAAAGTGTTCACAGACCTTCTATTACTGCGTATTTGAGTTTTGGCGACATTTTGTGAAAGAAACAGAAACCGCCCTAACAACACATCTTACCCCAGTACATCCATAGGATATCCTCAGAATAAAATGACATCCTGAGAATGTACTGTGAAAAAAATGTTTTTTGGGGAATATTATTGTTGCTTATTGCTCTTATCTTGACCGGATTAGCTTCAGATCAAAACTTCTTAAAATCATTAGGGAAGCGATAAGGAAGCGGGAATGCTGTCCTCTTCGGAGGCAAAAAAATGGCGGTGATTCGCCGGCCTATTATTTTATTTAGGGGCTCTAGGTCATATGTTTTGGTTTTGCTTTACAAGACAGGTGTTTTAGGATGAATTCTATGTTGGTTTCGTGGTAGTGTCTGTATTAGAGATAGCAGCTTTAGAAAGAAAGTAGCATTAGCATGAATGTATATAGCATATTCTTGATCATTTAGAAAATAGAATGGAGGTTTGATTAATTGGATGGGCGTTATTGCAAAATAAAATAAATAAGTTAAAGACTATTTTACATGGGTTAAACATTTAATATTTCTCAAAATAAGTACATATATTAAAAAAAAAAAAAAAAAAAAAAAAGTTTTATTGCTGTTTTAAATCAGCAAAATTTAATCTTTGATTATTGTTTTCATATTCGAAAATTACTTTTATGCTGTTGAATTAAAGAGATTTAATAAATGTTTGATATTGAATTTACAGTTAATGATGTTATATTAACAAAATAGGTTTCTCCCTTTATTTAATCTAAACATGCTTTTATTGTTAATTGAAAATGCATTCTTAAAAAATATATACAGAAAATCCTAATAATAAAAATCGAATGTGGCACTCACACAACTTTGTATTACCGGAATTTTAATATTATAAAGAGAGATTACAGATTATGCGGAAAGATAAAAAATACTGAAAATGAATGTATTTTAAAAACAGTTCAAAATAATTTAGGAATAGTTTTATTTAACACATATTTTTGTGTTGTAATATTTGAATATAGTACGTATATTTCTAAAAGATTCTCGGCTGTTATTAAATTTAAAAGTTAAATCCAAGTTATTCAGATAATTTTCATCTTGATCAAACGGCAACCTCATATGGTCTTCTAAATACCAAATTTGAATTTTAGTTATTTGTTTTTAAGTTATATTGGTGATCGAGATTAAGGCCGACTGACTACACCAGGTTCCTAGGCCTGGTGTGCTGGGCCCTTTATTTGGGTCTTTCTCAAAAATATCGAGGGCTGGATAAAGATAGTTTTTCCCTTATTCGATATGCATTTTAACAAAATTCTAAACCTCTAGATATGAAATTTAATATAATAATGTATATTAACTGTTAGATACTATATTATCAATAGTTTTATAGCAAAAAATACTGATTATAACATAAAACTACCTGTGTTTCGTTAATACTGACATACTCACATACATGTAATTATAAAAAAGCTTTTCATTGCGTTACTTGGTGGCGTGATTGGTAAGATACCTGACATTAACTGCGCTGTTCGATGCACGGTTTCGTATTGCACGGCGAATATGAGTTCGATTCCCGGGCCGGGTAAGCGACATTTTTATTTTAAAATTCCTCTTTTTTTTATGTTCTAGAAAATTTTAAAATCTGTTTTTAACAGAAAAACAGAATCGCAGCCCACCTTTATTTATTTATTAAAAAGTCTTAAAAATAGCAGCGTGTTTAAGCCTAACATGGCGGTGTTTTTAAGCCTAAAAACCATAGCGGTGTTTTAAGATATTTGCAATATCTTAATTTCAGTTGCAAAAAGGTGTCTAAAAAAGTAAGACTTTTGTTTTCGCTTAAAAAATGACCAACCTTTTAAGACACTTTTTTAACAGAATTTAAGACGTTTACGTTTACAGTAAGGCGACCATATTTTTAAGCCCTGCTTCGAGGACAAATTAACGCGGTGTCCCCGAATCAAACAATATTTCGAGGACATTGAGAAGTATATTTGGGGACTTTTTCGGGGACAACAAATAAATGTCTATATATGCATATTTTTTAAAATTTGTCTCATTTATACATTAGAAAATGCATTAAAAACATCTTATTTGCAAAATTTCATGATAAACTGGAAAAATATTCATGAAAACTAAATCGACTCAGAGTTTCATCCTAGTATCTGGTGTCCCGGCAAAACTGCCGATGTTGCGCCTAACTAACCGACTTGCAATCTTGTAATTTTGCTCGCCTCCATTCTCCTTGTGCAACCCTATCAGTGCTTCTCTCTGATTAGTATAGCAGCAGTGTTAGAAATAAGAATTTTGAAACTAGGCGTCAACGCCTGGATAAAATTTTTTGGGCGTCCAAATTAAAAATCTAGGTGCCATCTATAATTAAATATGTATATTTAAAATAATAATAATAATAATGCATCAACTTGTAAATAATTTAGGTATGCAAGATTATATGAAAAATATTTATGTAATGAATGTAATTACATTGACAATATTAAACGTACATATTTAAAATCACAAAGTCATTCTTCACCCAGAAGATACATCATTCCACCGTAATTTAATAGCATTTTCTGGGCAGAAATCTTCAAATTTAGGACTGTTTAATTTAAGCATTAACAAATTGTCAACTACTTTCATAGAGAAATGAACCAGTTTTTATTAGGTAAGTTCAAATTAGGATTTTATTAGGTTAGGCGAAATAGACTTGTTTGCTGTCTGATGGGATTGGGAAAATTATTAGATATGAGGAAAATATCCAGGCGTCAAATATGGCACCTATGATTGAAATTCTAGACGTCAAAATGAAAAAACTGGTTGCAAAATAAGACTAACGACCGCTTATTTCTAAACCTGTTTAGCAGATATTTCTGCTGTTTCGAAAAGTGCCATCAATTAAACAAACATTGCCAGGTGAGGTAATGTAACGGTTAAAAAATAAATAAAGCCTTTTGCTGCCTTGTTTCTTCAAATTCAACAGTGTGATTGGGTTACGATGCTGTTAACATCAATTGTTGTCATATTTCTGAACTCTTGAATAAGAAAACAATGATTGTTTTGAAATATGAATGAGTGTGCTTATAGTTAAAAATACACTAAGCGACAAAAAAAAAGCCGCACTTGGATGTTTT
>CAWVNO010002183.1:0-172000 GCA_963930645.1 Salticus scenicus | reverse complement strand
CTAAAGTCTTTTATTTTAGAAAAATGGTCCCTAAGTCAATTCCCCCCCCCCCCCCCCCCCTCCCCAATCAAGAATCAAAAGGTTTTCAGATATGCTGGAAAAAAAACTAGTTTTTATAAAAGATGTAGATTTTTGAAATTCACCTTTTCAAAAACTATAGACTTACTCTTTGAGTCATAATTTATAATTATATCAAGCTTTTCTGCATCATATTAGATTTTATTGCATTCCACAAGCTATATTTTTATCTTGCTCAGCATTTGTATTAAGTTATAATTTTAATTTCCAAATTTGTTTAAATCATTCCAGTTCTTACTTTTTTTATGCTTAGGTTTCCTTTTACAGTTGCTTGTTCATGTTTCACAAATCCTCAAACTGCACAGAATGTCAATATTACATTTATGGAATCCCATTTTACATTTATTTTAACAACAAAAAATGACTTAATAGATACATCTAGATGCACTGAAAAATCTAAAATAAAAACAATCATGTTTCAAGACACAGAAATGAAGAGACTGATTTGTTAATATTGCATTATTCATACTACATTTCTAATTCATATTTCTTTTATATAAAAATTTTAAATATTTTAAGATAGATATATTTTTTTAACCCCTTTAAGTTAATATGACTAAACAAAATGTCTAATAAATTACACACATTACATAATAAAATTAGCTTTAAAATAGAACAATATCACAGTGGTGCAATATGTTTGCATCAATAAATAAAACATACTAATGATGCAAAAACAACTATAAAAATAAAATAATACAATTGTTTTGAATTGAAAAAAAAAAAAAAAAAAAATCATCTGGCAAAAAAATGAGATATGAGTGCATCAGTGTTTTCTACTTTCATGTTGCACTTGATGAAGGATTATGCTCAGGGATGGAGAATTCACTGAAAATTTTATCAACCAGTCTTTTAGAAGTTACAGTCACCTGTAAAAAGAATTTGGTGCCAGGACCCTCGTAGAAATTTTTAAAGTTTATTAATAATCAATATTGCCTCGGAAATATTGCATCATTGCTCCACCCCAATGATTCATCCAACAGCTACTTCATGGTTGAATGAGATTGGCCGTTATACCCGAAAGCGGGCATCTGCTGCTTGCGTGACCCCAATCCAAACAGCTGTTGCCATCGTACTCTTTTTGAAAGGGTTCATTGTGTTGTGCCAATGAGTCATCACGGGGATTCAATGCACCTGGTCCCTTTTGAAAGGCCCCATTCATCCAAAGACATCATGGTTGAATGAGGTTGGTCGTTATACTTGAAAGCACCTCCCCCCTCGTGCACCTGGCCATTGAACAATGCTTCATTGTCTGCCCCCAATGAGTCATCACGGGGACCCTTTTGAAAGGCCCCATTCATCCATATACATAATATATATTAATAATAATTATAAATAATTTTTTGATGGATAAAAAGTTGATCTCAAATAAAATCCCCAGTGAAGATAAAATAATAATAATAATAATAATAAATAAATAATTTTTTCTGAATAAAAAGTTGATCTCAAATAAAATCCCCAGTGAAGATATAATAATAATAATAATAATAATAATAATAATAAATAAATAATTTTTTATTAATATCTGGATAAAAAGTTGATCTCAAATAAAATCCCCAGTCAATCATTTTTTTCTGAATAAAACGTTGTCCACTCGCTCCCATTGGTTCCTCCCGACACGCGGAGGCGGGGCCTCGCGAACGTCTAGAGCGGCTTTCCGTTTACCGAGTCAGTCGAGATGGAGTGCTCCATCTGTTACGAGTCTCTCTCTTCTTGGAATGGGTTTACCCTTCGCTGCGGACACATGTTCGACACGACGTGTGTCCGGCGCCTACTCCATCATGCGCGGAGCTATTCGGAAGCCCAGTGCCCCCTCTGCCGGTTCGAATTCTACTATGCAGGACTGGAGGGGCAGTTGAACATTCCTGAACAAATACAGTTGTCGTCGGACACCTCCCGCTCCAGCAGTCCGGATTTGCCGAGCGTGGAGGAACTGCTGCGCTCCAGCGAAGGGTCCTCTGCCGCTTCCTCTGCTGTTTCCTCTGCCGCTCCCTCTGCTGTTTCCACCGCCTCTTCCTCTGCTGGCCCCCAGTTTATTTCTCTACGGGAACTTCGGGCTACGCGCTTTGAGCCCGAATTTTGGAACTGTTTACGAGCCGCGGCCGCCCTCTCATCCACCGCCTCTGCCACCGCCTCATCAGTCTCTGCCACCGCTTCTGGTCCCTCATCATCCACCGCCTCTGCAACCGCCACCGCCTCTGGTCCCTCATCAGACTCTGCAACCGCCACCTCCTCATCAGTCTCTGCAACCGCCACATCCTCATCAGCCACCGCCTCTACCATCACCTCATCAGCCGCTACCGTCACCAGCTCCTCAGTTCCCGCAGCCATTTCACCTAGTCCTTCCTCTGCGGCCGCCTCACCAGTCCCCGGCCCCTCCAGGAGAAGAAGAGGAAGAAAATCCGTAAGTTCCCTGAAATTTCCATTAGTTAAAAAATTATCTTTAAAACTTAAAAAAAAATTACGAAAATCATTTAAAAAATTCAACCAATCAGCTAAACATATCAAAGACTTAAAAAATTTAAATTACTCCATAGATTTTAATTTTAAATTAAATAGATTGCATACACAATATTTACAATTGAAAAAAGAACACACACTCTTTATGAGAGAAGTAATGAAAGCCCTCCCCTCTTCTTCTTCTCCTGTTGTATAAAAAATGTTGTATATAAAAAATGTTGTATATAAAAAATGTTGTATATAAAAAAATGTAAATAATTGTATATAAATAAAAATATTTTATTGTTATTACAGTTTGTTTGTTTTTTTTTAAAGTTGTTTGTTTTTTTAAAGTAAAAAAATGGGACTGGACAAGGTATTGTGGGGGTAACCCCCACAATACCTTGTCCAGTCCCATTTTTTTACATTCAATTACTTACCAATATTGGATATTCAAAATAAAAAACATATTCCTTAAAGTTTATCGGATATAATCAAGAGTGAATTAAATTAAGACAACTAATATATAAATGTTACTGAATCTTAGGGTGATCTGTGTTACACTTTTATTTTATTTTATATATGTCACTTAGTATCGAATAGCTATATAATAATAATAATAACAATAATTAATATATATATATATATATATATATATATATATATATATATATATATATATATATATATATATATATATAATTTATATATAATATAAATAATTTCAAAACTTTTGTGAGCAAAATGAAATGGTAATATTTTCAATATAGTATCAGAAAATGAAAACACCTCACAGAAATTATACTCACCTTTAATCCAACAAAATATAAATGATGTGATACCACCATTTTGGATTCTCAGTATATAATCGATAGAATTCAAATAAAATGGTATCAGAAAATGAAAACAATTACTTCAAATCTTAAAAGGAAAGAGTCGGTGACTGAGAGAGAATAAAAAAATCTTTCACCGACGCTGACAAACTATTCAACAATTTTTTTTTTCAATTTCAAATTTTTTTTGAATGTGTTGGTCAACCTTGAAAGCTTTGGTGAGTTGATAAAAATTTTTCTTTCGCTAGGTCTCCGAATAAAATTTTTTTGAAATTGAAAAAAAAATTTTTTTTGAATGCTTTGTCATCAATCTTGAAAGCTTCGGCGAGTCAGTCATGACAACGCATTCAAAAATTTTTTTTTTCCAATTTCAAAAAATTTTTATCCGAGCTTTCAAGATTGACCACAACGCATTCAAAATTTTTTTTTCAATTTCAAAAAAATTTTATCCGACTCACCAAAGCTTTCAAGATTGACCACAACGCATTCAAAATTTTTTTTTCAATTTCAAAAAAATTTTATCCGACTCGCCAAAGCTTTCAAGATTGACCACAACACATTCTGACTCACCAAAGCTTTCAAGATTGACCACAAGGCATTCAAAACAATTTTTTTTCCCAACAATTTTATTCGGAGATCTAGCAAGAGAAAAGTTTTTCACCGACTTGCCAAAGCTTTAAAAAAAAAAAAAAAAAAAAAAAATTTTTTTTTTTTTTTTTTTTTTTTTTTTTTTTTTTTTTTTTTTTTTAAACCTACTTAAAAAAAAAAAAAAAAAAAAAAAAAAAAAAAAAAAAAAAAAAATTTTTTTTTTTTTTTTTTTTTTTTTTTTTTTTTTTAAAGTAGGTTAAAAAAAAAAAAAAAAAAAAAAAAAAAAAAAAAAATTTTTTTTTTTTTTTTTTTTTTTTTTTTTTTTTTTTTTTTTTTTTAACTAGGTCAAAAAAAAAAAAAAAAAAAAAAAAAAAAAAAAAAAAAAAAAAAAAAAAATTTTTTTTTTTTTTTTTTTTTTTTTTTTTTTTTTTTTTTTAACCTACTTAAAAAAAAAAAAAAAAAAAAAAAAAAAAAAAAAAAATTTTTTTTTTTTTTTTTTTTTTTTTTTTTTTTTTAAAGCTTTGGCGAGTCGGTGAAAAACTTTTCTCTTGCCGGATAAAATTGTTGGAAAAAAAAAACTTTTTGAATGCCTTGTGGTCAATCTTGAAAGCTCGGATAAATTTTTTTTTGCAATTGAAAAAAAAAATTTTTGAATACGTTGTGGTCAATCTTGAAAGCTCGGATAAAATTTTTTTGAAATTGAAAAAAAAAATTTTAGATTGGCATTGGTTATGGTATCATGGAATGGACTATACAAACACGTCAACCCACAAAAACTATTCCCATGAAGCACATCGATCCAAGTCAAGCATTTACCCGATATACGACCCTCTAAAAATTTTCAACCGTCCCACGGACTGGTGGGAATTTTCGATGTTCTCTAAGACAAATTATTATCTATTTCATCCTGTCGTGCGTGTTTGAATTGTGCAAAACCACTAAAGGAAAATGAAAGTTAAAAAATTTTTTAAACACAATTGTGGTATGCGGCGCGGCCCCGGGCCATCGGCCCGAGGCCTCCCTCCACCACCCGCCACATACACGTGACACCCTTCAACACTCGGCCCCGGGCCATGGGCCCGAGGCCTCCCTCCACCACCCGCCACATACACGTGACACCCTTCATTTTCAGTGGGACCCGGGGCGCCCCCACACAGGGGGGCGTCGCTTCAAACCCTTATTTGAGTGTCCATTTTTAAAACCATTGTTTTTTAAAACCATTTTTAAAAGACACACACCATTGTTTTTTAACACCATTGTCACACCATTGTTTTTAAAACCATTGTTTTTAAAACACACCATTGTCACCCCATTGTCACACCATTGTTTTTAAAACCATTGTTTTTAAAACACACCATTGTTTTTAAAACACACCATTGTTTTTAAAACCACACATTTGTCATTTTGAAAACCACACATTTGTTTTTAAAACCATTTCACACTATTGTTTTTTAAAACCACACATTTGTCATTTTGAAAACCACACATTTGTTTTTAAAACCATTTCACACTATTGTTTTTTTAAAACCACACATTTGTCATTTTGAAAACCACACATTTGTCCATTTCACACTATTGTTTTTTAAAACCACACATTTGTCATTTTGAAAACCACACATTTGTTTTTAAAATCATTTGACACTATTGTTTTTAAAACCACACATTTGTCATTTTGAAAAGCACACAATCATTTGTTTTGAAAACCATTTGTCCATACAGTTATGCACAACAACAATGAATGGACTTACCTTTTCTCCTTCTATGATCGCTTCTTGCGCCGCGCTCTCTCTCCCCCCAGGGTCGGCCTCTTAGGTACTGCACGAGACTGCCACTTAGGTAGGAGCCAACGATGGGCTTCAGTGAAAGGGACTGCTCGCACAGAGTGAAAGGGCGTTCCCCCGGGGGGCCTCTAAAAACTAAAACACTAAAAACTAAAACACTAAAAACTAAACACTCGCGCTTAACTAAACACTAAAAGCTAAACACTAAAAACTAATCTTACATCACTAAGAGGGTGTTTGTGTTGGTGTGAATAAATGAGACAGAGACACTTTTTCACTTTTTAATGTCCAAACAAAAAAACAAAAAATAGAGGTGTCAGATGGCAGCCTGATCCTCGGCTCCACCGCCCGATGTACTTACTCACTAGATGTACTATCACTAAACACTAAACCTAACCTAACACTGGCAGGTCGCGCTCTCTCGCACCCCGGGATCAGCCTCTTAGGTACTGCACGAGACTGCCGCTTAGGTAGGAGCCAACGATGGGCTTCAGTGAAAGGGACTGCTCGCACAGAGTGAAAGGGCGTTCCCCCGGGGCCACTAAAACACTAATACTAAAACTAATGTGGGGTGTTTGTGTTGGTGTGAATAAATGAGACAGAGACACTTTTTCAATCTTTAATGTCCAAACAAAAAAAGAAAAAAGAAGTGTTAGATGGCAGCTGCGGGTCTACGGGCATAACAACGTAGACCATCCATGTCGACAGCTCCACCGCCCGGTGTATCTTACACACTAAAAAACTAACCTAAAGCTGGCAGAAGGGTCCGAGTGGAGTGTGTGTGAATGTGGGGAGGGGGGAGGGGGGGACTTTCGGGAGGGGGAGGGGGGGGGGAAGCAGAGTACATGTTCCCAAACGTAGCCACTAGAAATGACCACCAGGAAGCCTTCCACGACTCTGCAGTCCCCGGGGGGGCTGTGTAGGTGGATGCCTCGGGGGGCAGAGCACGTGTTCCCAGAAGTAGCCACTAGAAATGACCACCGAGAATCCTTCCTCGACTCTGCCGCCTCCGACATGCACATTGGGACCCTCTCCGCCAAGTGCTGAAGTGCGGGTCGCTGATATAGACAAAAAAAAAAAAAAAAAAAAAAAAAAAAAAAAAAAAAAAAAAAAAAAAAAATTTTTTTTTTTTTTTTTTTTTTTTTTTTTTTTTTTTTTTTTTTTACATATATATATATATATATATATGTACACACTGTATGGACGGATAGAGACAGACCGTGAGAGGAATGGACATTTACAAGACATTTGGAACAGGTATTTCAAATCACATTTATTTGAACAGGGAGCTGTGAGCATCGGAGGTATGAGAAAAAATTTTAATATAGTTATAAAACATTAATACACTTTTCAAACTGACATTTTAAGGATTTTTTTAAATGGTTCGCCCATTTGGTGGGGTGTGGTGTGAACCCTTTCAAACTATAGTTGTTATTCAAAGGGTAACAAATGTTTTGTTTATTCAGTTGAAAGCTTTCAAACTCATTATTGAAAACATAATATATTTTAAGGACATCCTTTCAAACTATCATTTTAAGATAAACACATATAATTTTTTAAAATGGCCTTTCAAACTATAGTTTCAAATTTTTCAAAATCATATCCAACTATAGTTAAAACATAATCCCTTTCAACCATTATTCACAACCTTTTAAGGATGGTGTACAACATAATGCAAATGAGAATAGACCCATTTTGAAAAATTCATCAAGAACATATTTGATTTAAATCTTTCTGATCCCACAGTTGAACCATACATTTCAAACTTTTGTGTTACTACAATAAGTATATAACAATTGTTTTCAAAAATGCCAGGGAAATTGAAAAATCTCATATTATTATTTTACAGTTTTCAAAAAGTTTAATCAAACAATTTACTTGTAATCGCCCCCAGTTGGGGTTTTGTTTATTCAGTCAAACTATAAAAACATTATATATTTTAAGGACCAATCCTTTCAAACTATAGTCATATAATTTTTTAAAATGGATGGGGAGCACATAATAAGAACATAAAATTGACCAATATTTTTTAAACCTTTCAAACTATAGTTTAAACATAATCCCTTTCAACCATTATTCACAACCTTTTAAGGATGGTGTACAACATAATACAAATGAGAATAGACCCATTTTGAAAAATTCATCAAGAACATATTTGATTTAAATCTTTCTGGTCCCACAGTTGAACCATACATTTCAAACTTTTGTGTTATTACAATAAGTATATAACAATTATTTTCAAAAATGCCAGCCCATTTTACAGTTTCCAAAAGTTTAATCAAACAATTTAACTTGTAATCGGGGGTTTTGTTTATTCAGTTGAAAGCGGTCAAACTATAAAAACACCTTTCAAACTATAGTCATATAATTTTTTAAAATGGATGGGGAGCACATAATAAGAACATAAAATTGACCAATATTTTTTTAAACCTTTCAAACTATAGTTTAAACATAATCCCTTTCAACCATTATTCACAACCTTTTAAGGATGGTGTACAACATAATACAAATGAGAATAGACCCATTTTGAAAAATTCATCAAGAACATATTTGATTTAAATCTTTCTGGTCCCATAGTTGAACCATACATTTCAAACTTTTGTCTTATTACAATAAGTATATAACAATTATTTTCAAAAATGCCAGCCCATTTTACAGTTTCCAAAAGTTTAATCAAACAATTTAACTTGTAATCGGGGATTCAGTTGAAAGCGGTCAAACTATAAAAACACCTTTCAACCTAGAGTCATATAATTTTTTAAAATGGATGGGGAGCACATAATAAGAACATAAAATTGACCAATATTTTTTAAACCACTATAGTTTAAACATTTTCTTATTAAAAACATTTTAAAGACCCTAAAAACATTCACCACATAAAGACAAAAAGACACTTACCTTCAATGGCTGCCGGGAGCGCAATGAACGGTCGACAGGGAACGCCAAGCCAGCCTCACGAGGTCGGTGACGTCACAAGCGATGCGATTGGCCAGGCGCGCCCTGCAAAGTAGGTCATCCGTTTAGAGAAATCGTTTTGTAGATCAGCCACTGCTAGTGAGAGAAGGCCTTGCAAAACCCATCACCTGGCCTGGCCTGAATCTTTGCAATGTAGGTCATCCATTGTAAACGCATCGACGCCTGACCTGAATCGCTGTCGTTTGAAATAAAATGATGTTGAGCCTTTGCAAAGCAATCCTGTTCAACGGCCTGGAAAGTAGGTCAGCTACTCTTAGTTAGAGAAGGCCTTGCAAAACCCATCACCTGGCCTGGCCTGAATGTTTGCAATGTAGGTCATCCATTGTAAACGCATCGACGCCTGACCTGAATCGCTGTCGTTTGAAATAAAATGATGTTGAGCCTTTGCAAAGCAATCCTGTTCAACGGCCTGGAAAGTAGGTCAGCTACTCTTAGTTAGAGAAGGCCTTGCAAAACCCATCACCTGGCCTGGCCTGAATGTTTGCAATGTAGGTCATCCATTGTAAACGCATCGACGAACACCTGGCCTGACCTGAATCGCTGTCGTTTGAAATAAAATGATGTTGAGCCTTTGCAAAGCAATCCTGTTCAACGGCCTGGAAAGTAGGTCAGCTACTCTTAGTTAGAGAAGGCCTTGCAAAACCCATCACCTGGCCTGGCCTGAATGTTTGCAATGTAGGTCATCCATTGTAAACGCATCGACGAACACCTGGCCTGACCTGAATGTAGGTCATCCATTGTGTCCCCATCAACGAACACCTGGCCTGACCCTTTGGCCTGACCCATCTTTGTAATGTAGGTCATCCATCTGTTTCAGTTCCCTTGTGTGAAACATATATGCAGTGGAGCAAAATGTAATCATAGGATTAATATTAAAAGAATAGAATACAAAGTATACGAGATGTTTACAGAGAAAGTTTTATGTAGATTTTTATTAAGTCTTGTCCAATCTAAGCGACGAGGTTTTTGGACGGTTTGGGGTCCCAGTGTTTACGATTTTTGGCTCATATCTCCCCTCCTAATGGGCCGATCTTCATAATCTGGACACCGTTGGAGAGATCTCGAGTCACCCCACCCTGTAGGCTACCTCACTTTGTTCACCGCCAGAGGGCGCCTTTCTTATTCCAATTTTTCCGTATCTTTCAAAATGACCCTAGCATTTTCGCGTTGGTTGTCTGTCTTTTCACTCAACTAGAGTAACGCAATAGCATTTTTTCATTTTTGGCTCTTTTGGCGCCCACTGGAGCTAATTTTAATAGTGAACATGACACATTTTAACTTACTGGTGGGTCTAATCTCAATTTTTATTTGCTTTGTATGTCTAGGTTCACGCATTCTTCAAGTTCTATTCAGAATTTTATTGGTACCAAAATTTGGCGCCGTTTTATTGACAACTTCCAGTTTTTATGGTTTTTCGCTTATATCTCCCCTCCTAATGGGCCGATCTTCATAATCTGGATACCGTTGGAGAGATCTCGAGTCGGCCCACCCTGTAGGCTCCCTCACTTTGTTCACCGCCAGAGGGCGCCTTTCCTATTCCAATTTTTCCCTATCTTTCAAAATGACCCTAGCATTTTCGCGTTGGTTGTTACTTTTTCTGTATTTTCATTCAACTAGAGTAACGCAATAGCATTTTTTCATTTTTGGCAGTTTTGGCGCCCACTGAAGCCAATTTTAATAGTGAACATGACACATTTTAACTTACTGGTGGGTCTAATCTCAATTTTTATTTGCTTTGTATGTCTAGGACTTCTTTTTCACGCATTCTTCAAGTTCTATTCAGAATTTTATTGGTACCAAAATTTGGCGCCGTTTTATTGACAACTTCCAGTTTTTATAGTTTTTCGCTTATATCTCGGGGTCTAATGGGCGGATCTTCATAATCTGGATACCGTTGGAGAGATCTCGAGTCGGCCCACCCTGTAGGCTCCCTCACTTTTTTCACCGCTAGAGGGCGCCTTTCCTATTCCAATTTTTCCCTATCTTTCAAAATTATCCTAGCATTTTCGCGTTGGTTGTTACTTTTTCTGTATTTTCATTCAACTAGAGTAACGCAATAGCATTTTTTCATTTTTGGCAGTTTTGGCGCCCACTGAAGCCAATTTTAATAGTGAACATGACACATTTTAACTTACTGGTGGGTCTAATCTCAATTTTTATTTGCTTTGTATGTCTAGGACTTCTTTTTCACGCATTCTTCAAGTTCTATTCAGAATTTTATTGGTACCAAAATTTGGCGCCGTTTTATTGACAACTTCCAGTTTTTATAGTTTTTCGCTTATATCTCGGGGTCTAATGGGCGGATCTTCATAATCTGGATACCGTTGGAGAGATCTCGAGTCGGCCCACCCTGTAGGCTCCCTCACTTTTTTCACCGCTAGAGGGCGCCTTTCCTATTCCAATTTTTCCCTATCTTTCAAAATTATCCTAGCATTTTCGCGTTGGTTGTTACTTTTTCTGTATTTTCATTCAACTAGAGTAACGCAATAGCATTTTTTCATTTTTGGCTCTTTTGGCGCCCACTGGAGCTAATTTTAATAGTGAACATGACACATTTTAACTTACTGGTGGGTCTAATCTCAATTTTTATTTGCTTTGTATGTCTAGGTTCACGCATTCTTCAAGTTCTATTCAGAATTTTATTGGTACCAAAATTTGGCGCCACAACTTCCAGTTTTTATGGTTTTTCGCTTATATCTCGGAGTCTAATGGGTCGATCTTCATAATCTGGATACCGTTGGAAAGATCTCGAGTCACCCCACCCCCTCACTTTTTTCACCGCCCTATTCCAATTTTTCCCTATCTTTCAAAATGACCCTCGCGTTGGTCAACTAGAGTAACGCAATAGCATGTACCAAAATTTGGCGCCACAGTTTTTATGGTCATTACCCAATCTTCATAATCTGTTGGATAGGTCAGAGATCTCAAGATTTTTAATCAAAAAAAAAAAAAAAAAAAAAAAAAAAAAAAAAAAAAAAAAAAAAAGTTTGGGATAAAAATAAAAATATTCGACAATCATAATAAACAACAATAGAATATTTTTTAGGCTGTTGGATCACCTCCAACTACCCACTTATTTATTTTTCATCTACACAAGATTACAAAAGACTCACCCATGGATAGGTTTACACATGCTGAGGTCAAGAGGAGCTTCTTTCGACTGGACGCCGTGGCATATCGGCGGCGGCGGATAATGAGTATTCCAATGTTTCAGTTCCGTCAGGCTCTGGTAAAATTTGACCTGTTCTACTGAAGCCGGAGGGCTCACAACCCCTCCAGGGGTGGGGGTCACCGTGGTGGAGACGATCCATTCGTCCCACCACGTCGCCTTCTCTAAATCCTCGAAGGACACACTGTTCACAAAGTCCGCCAAGGGGTCGGGCATCACTAAGGGAGCAGGGGGCGGTGGCATCACCCCAGAGTCACTGGCAGGGGGTGGCACGACGAAAGGGGAGAGCACCCCAGAGTCACTGGCAGGAGGGTCACTGGAAGGAGGTGGCACCATAAAGGGAGACGAGTCACTTGTAAGAGGTAGCACAACAGGAGGTGGCACGTTAGGTACCACAAAGGGAGACGGGTCACTTGCAGGAGGCACAGTGGAAGGAGACGGTTCTGGACTGCTGATGTCCTCGTAGTCGGAAGCAGGCCTTTGCTCCTCGTCCGGCTGTCGGTCATACACATAGGGAGTGGGCGGTGGATGGTTGCCCGAGGATGTCGAAGGTTGCGGGTCGTACACATAAGGAGTGGGCGGCTCCTCTTCGTCCGAGTGCCGGTCGTACACGTAGGGTGTCTGCGGTGGATCGTAGCTGATCTTGGGCTTTTTGCAGGGTGCGTCGTCCTCCGATGTCCGACGGCGCTTTCGGGAAGCGGTGGCTTCTGTTTTTCGGGGATCCAGCCATCCTTGCTTCGTGAGCCACTCTTCGTCTTGGGCAGGCACGACCGTCACTCGGAACAGTGTTTTCTGGATGGTGTAGAGCACGTACTCGAGTCCGGAAGCACAGTAATAGGTTTGGTTCGGTTGCAGTCTCCGAGCACTGTAGTCGTACTCCCGCTTCGCATGAAAGTGTTTCTCTTGGATGCCGAGGGGAGACTTGCTGCGCACGAAATGGAACATGATCGGGGCCACGTGCGTCTGGAGAACGTGGCCCGTGGCCGGCTTGACGGTGCGGTGGCCAAAGGTGAAGGCACTCTTCACCAGAAAGGTCCGACCCATCACAAAGCCTGTGCGAACGTCTGTGTTGCGTTTCAGGGACTGGTCGGGCACCCGCTTCAACTTGTTGTCGGCATACGTCCAAGGCTTGACGCGGGCACCTTGGTTGCAGAGGGCGCCTTTCACCGTGTCGGCGAAATGCTTCCGATAGTGCTGACTATACTTCTGAACATAATAATAGACTTTGTCGGCACTGGTCATGGCGATGATGAAGGGCGTCAAATCCGAGTCCTCGTGCAGATTGTTGTAGTTGGGAGTGGAGAGCGGCGTGAGAGCCGCCGACACCTCCGAAACCGTCTGCGGGAAGATATCCACGACTCTTTCCATGGTGAGAATGAGAGAGAAGGCTTCGTCGGAAGCGACTTTTGAAGACCCTTTCCTGCCACCCTGCTATTGGCTGACAACCTCCTTCCCAACCATTGGTGACCTCCTTTCCTGCCATTGGTTGAATGGGCGGGTCCTTCCCAATCATTGGTTGACCTCCTTTCCTGCCGTTGGCTCCCCCCCCCCCCCCCTGAGTTAGAAGAGAACGCTTTCCTTCTCACCACCAGATGCAGTCATGTCGCTCTCTTACACAGGTTATCCCCCGCTCGACTGCACTTTCCTGATGCTGCGCACGCGAGACGGTCGGCTGTTTCTGCGGGCCGCGGACGTCGCCCGAGCTTGCGCCCGCAGTCGGACGCTGCTGTACGTGGGGACGCTGGAGAAAGATTTCGTCAGCGTGCAGAGGGACAGCCCGACCCTCGAAAAGACGGTCTACGGATTCGCTACGCTATCCACGCGAGACGTGCTCGGATGGCAATGGCCCACGGGCCGAGGACGGGTGGAGCACGCACTGTGGTTCGACCTGGAACACGCCAGACTCTTTTTGCCGAGGGAGATCTCGGACGCCCTGTTTCCTGAGGAGGGTGCAAAAACATTTTGTGATTTGGATGAAAACATTTTGTGTGAATAAACATTTTAGATGTGACATTTTAGATGTGTGCAAAAACATTTTGGATGTGTACAAAAAACATTTTGTGATGATTTTGAGAAAAACATTTTGGATCTGTGTAAAAAACATTTGGACATTTTAGATGTGCTCAAAAAACATTTTGGACATTTTAGATGTGTTCAGAAAACTTTTTGGATAATTTTTTTATGTCATTTTAGACAAAAACATTGTCATTTTTATGCTATCAATAAATACTTTTTTCGACGTGTTTATCTTTAGGGTTTTTTTAGAACCAGATCGCAATCATCATGAGGGTTGTTTTCGATACACTTTAAGGGTGAGTCCATCAAAAAATATTTTATATTATATATATATATATATATATATATATATATATATATATATATATATATATATATATATATATATATTATATATATATATAATTTATGATTTATATATTTTAAAATTTCTTTAAACATATTCTTTAAAAATTTCTTTAAACATTTTATATTTTAAAATTTCTGTGTGAAGCTGATAATAACGATAGTTCACATCAGACAGAGATTTGAGATTTGAAGTAATTATGTGATTCATTGTTTTCATTTTCTGACATATTGAAAATATTAACACATTTTCTACTTTTTATCTATGATGGGTAATACACTGGTTCACATTTAAAATGTTTTCTAATTTTATTTGACCAGTTGGATGACTTATATTTTAGCATTTCTCTAAATGTTGAAGGGGAGTATAATTTCTATGTGGATTCCATATCAGATGTATTCAGGGTAATGTCCATTTGAGTTTTGAAGCAATCATGTGACTCATTGTTTTCATTTTCTGATACCGTAATAGATAAAAAATAATAAATAAATAAATAAATAAATAAATAAATAAATAAATAAATAATAATAATAATAATAATATATATATATATATATATATATATATATATATATATAAACATTGAAGGTAATATTGTGGGATAATTTCTGTGTGGATTCAGGGCAATGTCCATTTGAGATTTGAAGCAATCGTGTGACTCATTGTTTTCATTTTCTAATACCGATAAATAAATAATATAATAAACATTGAAGGTGTGGGATAATTTCTGTGTGGGTAATGAGATTTGAAAAGAGATGACTCATTGGCCCTTTCAAAAGGGACCAGGTGCATGGAACCACCTGGCCATCGCACGGGCATTGTTCAACGGCCCTTTGAAAAGGGCATTGAGTTTGTGCATTCAACCATGAAGCCTTTCAAAAGCCTCTCTCCAAAGGAAACCAGGTCGATGAGGCATTGAGTTTGTGCATTCAATCATGATAAATGGGTCACCCCGGGATGACAAGGAAGCATTGTTCAAGGGAGGGATTGGGGTCACGCAAGCGGTCAACCATGAAGCCCTTTCAAAAGGAACTAGGTCCCCGTGATGACTCATTGGGGTCACGCAAGCAGCAGCTGTCGCTTTCCAGGCCAATCTCATTCAACCGTGAAGCAGCTGTTGGGGGCCTTTCAAAGGGGACCAGGTGCATTGAGTGATGACTCATTGGCAAGCCGGTAACAACACAATGAAGCATTGTCAATGGCCAGGTGCGCCAGGCCCGTGCTGGTCAGGGGGACCCTCTTTCTAAGACTTTCTTGGTCAGTTAAAAAAATGTATGTCAGACATATTGCATAAAAAATCAACTCGTTTTAAAAAATAAAAAAAAGTTAGTTTATATCTCTTTTTTCAGAAAGAGAAAAACTATCGATTTCTTGCGATAAACTTTTGTCTATAGGGTGAAGGACAGGAGCCCTTTTTAAACCCGTGTGTTGCGCGCCTTCACCTTATGCCTTGGAGGGGGACTCATGTCAATGTCATTTTGAAAAGATTTTGATGAAATTCTGGCAAAAGCAGAATTTAGTTTAGGACGGAAGACTATTAGTTTTTTTTCTTCCTAATTATAACATCGCTTTCAAATTATTCAATTATATTTTCGATAAATGTCCAACTATCGAAAAATGATTTCGACAATTGTGCAACTATCGAAAACGACAACGCAAAAATCGCTGTCTGAGACTAAATAGGTCCTCAGTCCTAAAAAAATCGCCCTCAAATGAATGTATTAAATAAGTTGCGTAATAGCCGTTGCTAAGATACGCAGACGATTGAAGCAAAATAATAAATCTATGAAAAATGAAATCGGAATTCCTGATCTAAATTAAACTAAAAGAAATTTTAAATTTTAAGGTTTAAAAAACGGGCCTTTTCTGATATCTTATAAACGTAAATTTTTGCTAAAAAATTTCCGGGATGAATTTTCGCGGCTGGATCTTAAATTTTGCGTCCTCGCAGCGACGACAACGCGCGTTAAGGGGTTAATGTTTTTCATCTCTTAGTGAAAATAGCTTGCTTTTAATGTCTCAAATTTTTCTCAAAAATTATTTAAAAATAAATAATTCAGAATTTCAGATTTTTTTCAAAATATTTAAAATGATTACTACTCACTAATTTCTAATTTTTCACCTTGATTCTACCTTATTATAGTTTAACAGTATATTCGAGTATTACTTTATATATCTATATCTATCTATATATATGTATTAAATCTATATTAAGGCCAGTTGTCTGCTCTAGAAACTTGAGCCAGGGTGGATTGCTTCCTTGGGTCTTTCTAAGGGACCCTAGCTAGAACTAGAAATCGAAAATTTTTACGAATCTAATACTTTCTTCTATTGGATATAGAATAAAATAAAGAATATCTTTATGGCTTTAATTTCAAACAAAAACTAAAAGACAGATTGTTTTTCTGTACTCCTTTATATTTTCAAAAAACAAGGCTGCAAAAAATATTTTATTTTTAGTAATAGAGGAAAAAATCTCACAAAAGCTTCTTCACAGCTTTATGTCTAAAGAAAAAATTGAGAAAAATATTGCATTTGTATAGCCTATATATGGACTAAAACTTGTTTAGCCATCCTGTAGAGTATTATTGTATCATTTTAAGTAAAGAATTTGGCACTTAAATAACATATATTAATTTTAAGGTATTTTATAAATACCACCAGAAATTAAAGAACAGACACACCAATTAAATTTATAATCATGCATTAGCAATGTTTTAAATTATTAAAAACGCTTAACACAATTAAAAATGCAGTTCTAACAATTTTCAACTACAGCTCATAATGCATCTGAATATTTTTGTGTATCCGTTAACAGTAAATCTTTGCTATTCATACCCTGTGAGATTATTGAGTATATTATTTTTTTCTCAAAAATTATTTAAAAATAAATAATTCAGATTTTTTTCAAAATATTTAAAATGATTACTACTCACTAATTTCTAATTTTTCACCTTGATTCTACCTTATTATAGTTTAACAGTATATTCGAGTATTACTTTATATATCTATATCTATCTATATATATGTATTAAATCTATATTAAGGCCAGTTGTCTGCTCTAGAAACTTGGGCCAGGGTGGATTGCTTCCTTGGGTCTTTCTAAGGGACCCTAGCTAGAACTAGAAATCGAAAATTTTTACGAATCTAATACTTTCTTCTATTGGATATAGAATAAAATAAAGAATATCTTTATGGCTTTAATTTCAAACAAAAACTAAAAGACAGATTGTTTTTCTGTACTCCTTTATATTTTCAAAAAACAAGGCTGCAAAAAATATTTTATTTTTAGTAATAGAGGAAAAAATCTCACAAAAGCTTCTTCACAGCTTTATGTCTAAAGGTCTAATAATTAAATCACCTTAAATTGTAAAATGTTAGAAAATTTTACGTCTAAAGCACCTAAAATAACTTATTTCAGCTTATTTATTATGGATATAATAAATTACTATAATAAAACATTAATAACTTTATAACCGGCGTCCCCAAATGTGTTGTAATTTTTTGGGAAAGAAGTAGTATTGTCCTTGAAATTCGGGGACTGTCCTCGAGATTCGAGGACATATGGTCAGCCTACACACAGCTGAAGGAAGTAGAATTTAAAACGCTGCGCTCCCTCCGATTAGAGGGCTGTTGCGTAGTAGTCCGACGACGGACTACTACATAAAGCCGTTCGAACAGAGTGCATAAGACAATAAAACAGTATTTTCGGGTTTCTACTACATAAAAATACTATAAAAACACTATTCAATGGCATATTATGACTTATTTTCAGGTTTGCCACTGACGGACTACTACGTAAGAAGCAGTAGTCCCGTGTTTGTCAAGTCGAGCCTAGGTCGGTTACACTTCGGTACTCGATTGGATAATGAAAATAGATTATTTTATTTCATTTTGGATTAGTAATACTAGCATTTTTATGTTAATAAAGAAAATGAACGTCCCAATTCGGCTGGGACTACTACAGGTGTCCCCACTTTTCTATGGATTGCAGTGAGTGAAATATTTGTCATTGATAGTTTATTTATTATGTCAATTGGATAAGTGTAGCATTTTTTAAAGAGTAATAATTAATAATAATTAGCTTTGTACAACGTGCGCTTACAGTTAAAATAACTTATGGCAACCCTTAAAAGTTGAAGAAAGATAGATAAATTATTCTATAAAGGGGCTTTTCGTACAAGGATAACGTTAAAATTTTTAAAAAGATTATTTCTGCAACCCTTTATGACGTGTGACGAAGCAGTATCCGAGAACGAGCCAAAGGGTTGCCATAAGAAGCGAAATCAAACGACGCCAACGTTATGGCAACCCTTATTAAATGAATCGTTCTCGTACGAATCGCTGATGATTCGGATATTTTAGTTATGCAAGTGTGGCAACGGTCTTTAAAAGTTTTCGGTTATTTTGATTTTAATATATAAATTAAACTTTCAAATTCTTTATTTTAATAAAAATTAAAACACTAATTTTTGTTGTTGTTGAAGCATAATCCGCTAGATTCTAAAGCTGCATGATTGCATGTCATCTATTTTACTTCTAAAAAGGACCTGGAAAATTCATGGAATTTTTTTCTCCTGATGTGTGTAGCAACCCTGAATAAGTAAAACACAGAAATAATGGTTTTTAAACTTATATAAAGCTAGAAAGCTGTAATAAATAAAGGTAGGTGCAATACTTTGATGTCACTTTTATACATTTTCTTTAACTAAACTTTCCCCCTCAAATCGTATAAATTCTTGTTACTATCCGTTTATTAAGTTTTGTTTCTATAAAAATGTATTAACAAAATTTGTAATGTTTAGTAAGTTTACCTCAGGCTATTTTCATTAAACCAAAAGTACAGTAGAGAGCCAGAAACTGCAAATCAGAATTTTTGATGCTTGCATTTCATGTTTGAAATGTGAACAGATTTTATTTAAATTTGACAAATATTTTTTATTTTTCTTTTTTCATTCTTTTCGTTACATAGTTTTGTTAATGTTCATTATTATTCTTATGTACCTAGTAATTTAATATTCACTAGCAAGTGTTTAGTTTGAATAATATTGGTATTGTTATTTTTGAACAAGAGTTTTCGTTATATTTACATGTTGTGAGGTCCCCTGAACACGAAAATCTTGTTTTAAACAAATGCTCTGTATCTGTCTGTTATCAGCATATCTCAAAAACAAATTATGGCAGAAAGTTCAAACTTGGTATTCTAATTGTTTACCAAACTTTTCGTTAAGATCAAGCAAATGGTTTGTGTACAGGGAAACTCAAAAGTATTCAAATACATTACGTCTATGAGTGAAATTGCAGGTATAGACTGCACTAAATCAAATGAAACGAATATATATTTTTTGTAATAGACGTAGTGAGCAGGGAAAAAAAATTGTGTGTGTATTATCTATTTATCTTGTTTAGCCATCCTGTAGAGTATTATTGTATCATTTTAAGTAAAGAATTTGGCACTTAAATAACATATATTAATTTTAAGGTATTTTATAAATACCACCAGAAATTAAAGAACAGACACACCAATTAAATTTATAATCATGCATTAGCAATGTTTTAAATTATTAAAAACGCTTAACACAATTAAAAATGCAGTTCTAACAATTTTCAACTACAGCCCATAATGCATCTGAATATTTTTGTGTATCCGTTAACAGTAAATCTTTGCTATTCATACCCTGTGAGATTATTGAGTATATTATTTTTTCTCAAAAATTATTTAAAAATAAATAATTCAGAATTTTTTCAAAATATTTAAAATGATTACTACTCACTAATTTCTAATTTTTCACCTTGATTCTACCTTATTATAGTTTAACAGTATATTCGAGTATTACTTTATATATCTATATCTATCTATATATATATATATATATATATATATATATATATATATATATATATATATATATATATATATATATATATATATATGTATTAAATCTATATTAAGGTCAGTTGTCTGCTCTAGAAACTTGGGCCAGGGTGGATTGCTTCCTTGGGTCTTTCTAAGGGACCCTAGCTAGAACTAGAAATCGAAAATTTTTACGAATCTAATACTTTCTTCTATTGGATATAGAATAAAATAAAGAATATCTTTATGGTTTTAATTTCAAACAAAAACTAAAAGACAGATTGTTTTTCTGTACTCCTTTATATTTTCAAAAAACAAGGCTGCAAAAAATATTTTATTTTTAGTAATAGAGGAAAAAATCTCACAAAAGCTTCTTCACAGCTTTATGTCTAAAGAAAAAATTGAGAAAAATATTGCATTTGTATAGCCTATATATGGACTAAAACTTGTTTAGCCATCCTGTAGAGTATTATTGTATCATTTTAAGTAAAGAATTTGGCACTTAAATAACATATATTAATTTTAAGGTATTTTATAAATACCACCAGAAATTAAAGAACAGACACACCAATTAAATTTATAATCATGCATTAGCAATGTTTTAAATTATTAAAAACGCTTAACACAATTAAAAATGCAGTTCTAACAATTTTCAACTACAGCTCATAATGCATCTGAATATTTTTGTGTATCCGTTAACAGTAAATCTTTGCTATTCATACCCTGTGAGATTATTGAGTATATTATTTTTTCTCAAAAATTATTTAAAAATAAATAATTCAGAATTTCAGATTTTTTTCAAAATATTTAAAATACTACTATTTAAAATACTACTCACTAATTTCTAATTTTTCACCTTGATTCTACCTTATTATAGTTTAACAGTATATTCGAGTATTACTTTATATATCTATATCTATCTATATATATGTATTAAATCTATATTAAGGCCAGTTGTCTGCTCTAGAAACTTGGGCCAGGGTGGATTGCTTCCTTGGGTCTTTCTAAGGGACCCTAGCTAGAACTAGAAATCGAAAATTTTTACGAATCTAATACTTTCTTCTATTGGATATAGAATAAAATAAAGAATATCTTTATGGCTTTAATTTCAAACAAAAACTAAAAGACAGATTGTTTTTCTGTACTCCTTTATATTTTCAAAAAACAAGGCTGCAAAAAATATTTTATTTTTAGTAATAGAAGAAAAAATCTCACAAAAACTTCTTCACAGCTTTATGTCTAAAGAAAAAATTGAGAAAAATATTGCATTTGTATAGCCTATATATGGACTAAAACTTGTAAAAGATAGATTGTTTTGTACTCCTTTATATTTTCAAAAAACAAGGCTGTAAAAAATATTTTATTTTTAGTAATAGAGGAAAAAATCTCACAAAAGCTTCTTCACAGCTTTATGTCTAAAGAAAAAAATGAGAAAAATATTGCATTTGTATAGCCTATATATGGACTAAAACTTGTTTAGCCATCCTGTAGAGTATTATTGTATCATTTGTGTTGTGTTCAATACTTTTAAATTATTTCTGCTCCATGTAAATTATAATACAAATGGATGATGTAGGATAATTTTTGGTGTCATTTTTTTATTTTCATATATTAAATTTCATTGTTTAAATCTTTAAATTATAATTGTAAATTTAAATATCTCACACTACTGTAGAAAGTCTTTATAAAGTCTAAAAAGTTCCACAAAAACACTCTCAGTTCATACATTAAAACATTTCATTTAGTTCTTCTATGAAATGTTTTAATGCATAAACTGAGAATGTTTTTGTGAAACTTTTTAGTCTTTATAAAGACTTTTTACAGTTATAGTGTGAGATATTTAAATAAATAATCTCATATTTCACTCTCTCAAAACCAATTCATTATTTAATTACTCTTCTGATATAACTGCCCTTAATAAACCCTTTAGCAGTTTTTTGTGAAATTTTAAATTACTTCTTCTACATTTATTAACTTTTTCAACATCTTTTTAAATCCTGTTAATTTATTTTCATAAAACTTTCTTTCTTTCTTTCTTTTTAAATCTTACTTACTTTTAAAGAATATTAATGTGTAACAAAAGTAAAATTTAATTAGATATTCATCAGTAACATCTCTTTCTATATTGTTTTCTTTCAATTAAAATTTTTTTCTTATATAAATACAATGACACAACACTTAAACAATAAATATTTATTATTACATTATACTTACAATAATTACATAATTACAATATACAATTACAGTGTCTAAAGGGAACCAATAAAAACCATTCAAAATTCTATCGGTAAAAATAAACGAATTTTTTTTTCTTAATTCATAAAGAAACTAAATTTAAATTTAGTTTAAGAGTTTGCAAATAAATGGACGCATTGAATTTTAAATTAAAATAGCTTACGTTTTTTTAGTGCTGCCATCTACATTCAGTGTCAGCACCAAAAAACGCCTGTAAATTACATAAAATTAAATAGTGGATACATTAAATTTCAATACGTATTAAATCAATTTAAAAAAATTTAGATTGATATTATATAAAGGATAAGAAAATTTAGTCTATTTGTCTATTTCTAATTTCTAAATATTTAGAGAAGAAAATTGAATTTTAAATTAAAATAGCTTACGTTTTTTTAGTGCTGCCATCTACATTCAGTGTCAGCACCAAAAAACGCCTGTAAATTAAATAGTGGATACATTAAATTTCAATACGTATTAAATCAATTTAAAAAAATTTAGATTGATATTATATAAAAAGGATAAGAAAATTTAGTCTATTTGTCTATTTCTAATTTCTAAATATTTAGAGAAGAAAATTTATGAGAGAGATTTTATAATCTCTCTCATAAACTCTATTTGTTTATTTTTAATTTCTAAGTATTTAATATATAACGCGTTCAATTTAGAGTTAAAAGAAGGTGAGTACCTTACTCTTTTTAATTTTCTTAAATTCTTACCCAATTGTTGAAACTTTTTGAATGATTTACGTCCCTTTTTTTTAATTTTCATACATAATTTTTTTACAACGGGTAAATTATATGAACTTACAGTTCTTTTGGCTCTTCTGCATCTGGTAGCTGGTGCAGGATTGTCCTGGGCTTGTCCCAAGGGCTCTGTGGATCCGGAGGGGATGTTGGACAATTCTAGAGGCTCTGTGGATCCGGAGGGGATGTTGGACAATTCTCTGGATACCATAGGCTCTGTGGATCCGGAGGGGATGTTGGACAATTCTCTGGATACCATAGGCTCTGTGGATCCGGAGGGGATGTTGTAGAATTCGTTGGATACCCGAGGCTCTGTGGATCCGGAGGGGATGTTGTAGAATTCGTTGGATACCCGAGGCTCTGTGGATCCGGAGGGGATGTTGGAGAATGAGGTACTTGGAATGGGCTGTGAATTCTGGAAACTTTCCAAAAAGCTAGGCAAAAATGTTTGGGAGAAATAAACTCCCTGATTTCCGCTTGGGACATCTTGAAAGTTATCATATATTGGGGTGACAGGAGGAGTAGACTGTGGCGTGACAGGAGGAGTAGACTGTATCGTTACAAGTTCAGGAATCTTCAAATGACCCTCTATGCCCTCATAAAAAAAGGCAAATCGGCATAGAGGGCAAAGTGCATTAGTATAGGTGTCTGCATGAACCAATAAACTCCGAACACATATCTTGTGGAACTGATGGCCACAGTTAAGCATAAAAGCATGCTCTGGCTCTAAAAGAAGATCTTGACAGATCACACAATTCATTTTGAATGAATTAAATGAAAACTCTCGAGATATATATACTGTTTTGCGTGGCCCCATATTGACCTCGTTAAAAACAGCAACAATAGAATCTGAAAGAAAATCTGAAAGGATATATTTTTACTCGCAGGCATTTCAAAAGATCATTGTGGAAGGTATTTGTGTCATTGTTTAACTACTTCCTGATTAAGTGTCAATGAAACATTCCTCCTTTTGAAAAAAGAGTCCATATGCCTTCTGGCTAGGAGTTGAACTCAGCTGTCCCTCTCTTTAGCAATTTTGCAATATTTTCGGAATTGGTCAAGCTAGGTGAAAAGTTTACGGGTCAAGCTAGGTGAAAAGTTTACAGGTGTATCCATAATATAGATTATGAATAAACTTATAAAAATTCTACGAAAGTCCCGGCGCTTAATTCTTTTTACCGGCGACTGTAAAATCTACTAGAGAAATATTAAATATTAGAATAAAATACGAAACGCATACTGTTAAAAATAAAAAGCAGATTTTCTTCAAAAAATGACGTTAATTTAAGCTGCAAGCATTTTTATATATATATATATATATATATATATATATAAATTTGTTGTATAATTTTGATGCTGCTTACTAGTAAAATGTCACTGCATAAATGATGAAACATATTATTTAACCTATTGTTATTATTTATTTATTATTATTTATTTACTATTTATTTATTTATTTATTTATTATTATTATTATTATTATTATTACCTATTTAAACCTATTATTATTATTTATTAAACCTAATAATTTCTAAAGTTATTGGTTGCAGCTAAATTGAACTAAATTGGCATTCTATTTTGGGCAAAGCATTAAAAATTATTTCTAACCGTGTATTTGAGCATTAGCGTGTATTTTATTGGAAAAATTTCTTGGAAAGATTGTTTTTTAAATTAAATTATGATGATAATAATAATAACAGCCTCAATTTCGTGTCATCATAATTGTCTATTTAAAATTTAAGAATATAATTTCATAGCTACAACATGCTATTGAGATAAAGTATTTCATTCATCCGTGGTTTTGAACGAATAAAATAATAAAAAAGACAATTTAACAAAAAAGTTATGTTCTATGAGAAAAGAAAAATAAATAATAAAATTTTATCGATGATTTGAAACTAATAAAAAACGTTAACAGGAAAGGCAACTTAGAAGAGATAAATAGACTATACCTAAATTGAACTTCCTTCCGTGGAGGATCAAAATTGTGATGGCATGTCTCCGGACCACCTCTAGGGGTGTGTCCCAGACCGTCGCCAATTGCCCATCTGCGCAGCATTAATGCGACGTAAAACCCAACCATCCATCCTAAATTGAACATATCTATGTTACTTAGGATTCAGCTCTCTCTCTCTCTCTCTTTTTTTTTTTTTTTTTTTTTTTTTTTTTTTTAAACGTAAGGAAAGTTTTTCATAATTTACACGCTAAAATAGTTCATAATTTCGTTAGCATTTTAATACTTTTGTAAGAGTTCATAATTCCGTTAGCATTTTAATACTTTTCTATAATAATTTAACAGCGTTTTTAACAAATTTTTTTCCAAAATTCAGTTTTAGTTAGCAGAATTTTGGATTTTCGTTTAACAGAGTTTAAAGTATGAGATAATTGAAGAAGATATATTTACATATCCCCTTATAATATGTATAATATATAATTTTTGTTTATTTTGGTTCTTTTAATTTTATATATGTACAGTCGAACCTCGTTAACGTGAATCTCAAGGGGAATAAAAAAAAAAAAAAATCATGCTATCAGTAACTCAGAAACTAATCTTCATTCTGAAGGCGACTGAGGAAACAGTTCATGTTAAAAGTAATTCATGTTAAGCGTGTTCCCGCTAACGAGGTTCGAATGTATTTAATTCGCATTGCTTTGATATAGTTTTCAATTAGGATATGGTTTAGTCCATTGCTTGGCACGTTATTCAAACTTCATTAACTTGACGTAGTATTAAGCACTGACTTAGGAAGCGGAGACCCTCCATAATGCGAATAAAGAAACAAAGATGTAGTTAACAAATTTTTAAGAGTTATTGCAATAATTACAATTGTAATAATAGGACTTTTGTTTTATTACACTTCTTTTCAACATATTTCCGATTATTACATATATATATTTATTTATTTATACACTCTAGGACAAAAAAATCGACGCATCAAAAAGGAGTAATGCAAATTGGTTACAAATTGACATGCAAAACATGTTTTGATGGAAAATGTAAAATTATAAAATTTTTGCTGTCATCAAAAGAGTATACGACGCTGCAGTGCATCTTAACTGTGCAACTGGCAGAATATTAAAGGGGAGAAATTTTGATTCCAGGTCATACAGTCGGCAACAAAATTATTCGAGCGCTAGCAGAAATTCCTATATAAAAAAAAGTACACTTAATACTGTTCTGTTAAATAAATCCTTGTCGAATCATGTTCTTAGTCAGTCTAAGAAAATGATTCGACAAGGATTTATTTAACAAAACAGTATTAACTCTACTTTTTTTTATACAGGAATTTTTGCTAGTGTTCGGATACTTTTGTTACCGACTGTACGCCTGATCAAATGACGCCATATATCTAATATTAAAGCTTTTTTAACAAACTTTCCCATGGCGCAACGTCTGACGGTCATTCTAATGAATGATGGCCGTCATATTGAGCATTTATAGTATTAGCTACGTTGTTGAAGGTACTGCACCACTGTAAAAAAGTAATTTTACTATTAAAGCGCCACCTGATGAAGGATATTTAAACTGATTTTTAATAAATCTTTTGTTACCTGAAAAAAAAATCCCATGTTTTTATGCGCATTTCAGTGTAAACCTCATAATGCTATGGCCAATGCTTTTTAAATAATATATATATATATATTCTGTGACTTTTGGATCACCCGGTACTTCAACACCAAATAAAAATAACAATGGTCTCAATACCAACAGCAAAATTTATATTGGCTAGTATAAAGAGAAAACAAAGGGTTTATAATTTCTCTACTGGTGGTCATAATTGCCCCCACATGCCTGTAATTCTGTGTTTTTGTTAAGGTAATTATATCTACCACCCCTTAATTTAAATATACAGGCTTAGACAAGCAAAAACTTAACGGTGTGTTCTTGAAAGCTTAAAGTTACCCCCTAATTATTGCCTTTTTTTTTTTTTTTTTTTTTTTTTTAAATAATACATATAATTTTAAAGTACGTAGTATTAAATTCTGAATGCCAAGAATCTTGTGAAAAAGAATACCAAAAGATACATTCATAATTAGAACTTAGGTTTTTTTTTTTTATTATTATTATTCCGGTGCTACTCTTGTGATTTATTTATTGTATTATTACTTAGCATTTATGCTTTATGATATTTTCATTTAAATAAAAATAATATATATAAAGAATAATTCAAAGGATAAAGAATTTTTATAAACATGTAACGTTAAATATAACATACACTGTTAAAAATAATAATTCAATGTTTCACCCTAAAAGAAAGGGAGAATTAGAAAACTTTAGCTGCAACCAACATTTTTAGAAATTTGGTGCTCTATGTTTATCCATTTTAGTAGTGCTATATGAAACATAAGCATCATTTTAATGGTGCTTACAAATTAAATAGCCCTTCTAAAATGGTGAAAGATAGAGCACCAAATTTCTTCACATGTTGGTTGCAGCTATTTGTTTTTAATTTGCCTCTTTTTGAAGGAGAAACATTGAACTACTATTTTTAACAGTGCCATTTTCATGAATAATTAAATTAATTAAAATATTTTCAATTTAGTATGTTGATACAATTTTTAAAAATATTCCAAAAAGAAAAAGTAGAAAAAATTGTATCACATTAAACCCCATATTTTAACTGAGAGTTTTGTGATCTAACTCAAATCACGTTTATTATGTTTAATTATACAAGCCAAAACATTTGCGTTTAAAATAGAATAAAAATTCAAATGTGAAATAATCCAAAAATGTCATTTTTCACACTATATCTGATGAATGAAACTAAAAAAATTCAGTTTTTAAATGAATAGCTTATGTTTCAGTACTTTCAAAAAATATTCAGAAATTCCATTCTTACATAGTTTATACAAGAATATACTAATCATTTCTTTATTTATTCCTATTACCTATAGTTAAAAAATTAATTGAGTGATCTACATAAAATATAAAATAAATAAGGCAAAATAGAATGCTAATTGTTTTTGCAAAATCAGCTTTCCAAATCAACCACTTTTGAAAAACTTACTCGCATTAGCAATCTTTGAACGTTTTCTGAGGAAAACATCTGGCATGTAACAACCACACGACATCCATTACCTACAATTATACATACAATATAATCTTTTGGGGGATAGGTTGGTCAAAAGGCATAAAATGGATTTAACAATGAGACACCTAATATTTTTTCTGCAAGAGCAAACTAATAGAACAACGTTTTAGAAGCATATAAAAAAGAGTTTAGAGCCATTTTTTGAAACACCAATTTTCGAGGTCTAAAACTAGCCTACTAAATCAGGACTACTGACAATTTTCCTCTAGTAAATAATTATTATACATGCGAAAGAATATCTAAAAAAAATTATGTAGTAAAGTTGAAGAAAATCGTTAGAGCCGTTTTCGAGATACCGACTTTCAGTCCCACTTCCGATTTTCACTCTAACTTGGCTAACTCATATGTTCACCAGAAACCAACAATTACATCTGAAAGGATACATACATAAAAGGGAGTTAATAGAGCGAGTTTTTAAAAAATCCGTAGGGCTGTTTTTAAAGGAAGGCACTTTGTGAAACCTCAAGAATAACCGATTTATACAGGACACCTGAAAATTTTCCTGAGCTAATCAATTAATACCTACGAAAGACTAATTGGGTGTTTATATAGCAGCTTTGAAGAAAATAATTAGAGCCGTTTTTGAGATACAGATTTGCGGTCCCACTTTCGATTTTCCAATTTTCACCAAAAAATTGAAAAATCATAGAACAACGAATCTTCGAAATTGTGACAGGTAGAATGTAAATTAATTCTGAAGTTTCTTCGTTCTGTTTTCATTCGTGTTTGAGATATGATAGTAGGCAGATTCCCAATACACATATACACACTGGTCAATTGCCAGATCTACTTTTTGGATTCAGGAGACCTTAAAACGTATAAATCTGGTGAAAACCCGATATCGAAAAATTTCAAATAATACAATACTTCCATTACCTACGATAATCGGCTAACGCAAGTGAAAACGGGAGATACAAAAATTATGTTTCCCTATCCTTCCGCTTCCTTTAATGTTCGTTTATACATTAATAAAAATATGCATGAACACTTTTTTTTTTTTCAAAATTGATCTTAAAGTCAATAAGTTGTATAATCTCCACTAAGTCTCTGAAGATTTCACAAGCTCTTTTATATTCAAGCAATATTGTTGAATCAAATTTAAAATAAAAAAGCCAGTCATGCGTCATACTCATGGGATTATTTTCAAGATTAAATAATATTATTTAATCACCAACAAGTCTTTTCACGTCAAATATAGAAAATTTGAAGCTACTTCTTTCATTGTTTCTTTTAATGTGTCATGGAGTTTATGTTGACATATAAACTTTTAAAACAACATAGATGACGTTCCAAAATCCAACAGAGAAATATTAAATGTTAGAATAAATTGAGAAACGTATGTAAGTTTTAATGTGCAAAAATAATCTGTTCAAAAATGTCTTGAACAGATTATTTTTGAGATTAAATTAAATTTAGTTTTATGTTAATTTATTTTTCAAAATTACATATTATTTTAAGCATTTTGCATTAAATTCTAAATGTTTTAGAGAATATTTTTTAAATCCAATTACACTTGAGCAATTTTAGGTTATGTAAGGTTATTTATTTTGAGGATATATGTTATTTTTATTTTTATTATTATATATTGTTTGATATGTTTATTAATACTTATATTATTAATACTTATATTATTAATTTTTGATTTTTAACCTTTCAAATTATATTGTTTTATAGTATATCCATTTTTATGTTCTAGTTTTTGTATTATAATAAGAAAAAGTTACGCTCTCTCTCTCTCTCTGTATATATATGTGTGTGTGTGCACTACAGTATGGGTGGTTTTTATTACCAAGTAATATACAACGCAAAAGAATATTTCATTGAATTTCTCGCCGTTTTAGATTTTTAAAAAAAGCGGTAAAGGATTGTTGTTGAATCCTAAACATATTTTCGGGATTTAATTTATAAGTGTGAACATCCATCAATTACCTAAACAGTTTTCGTTAAAAAGAATTATTATTAATTTTATAGAACCTTAATATATGCATTTAACAACAATTTCATTAATTATTTATTTTAGGATATCGATCTATTAATTAATATTTTAGAAAACTTGCTGTTGGGTAAGTGCTCCAGTGATTGACACTTTTAGAGCAATCTCTGATGTTTTTAATGCTCTAGTCATCAGAAAATATTTTTAGAAATCTTAAGTTAATACATATGGCATGAAAGACATTCAGAACCACATATATGTTAAAATATATACATTTGATAACATATATATATATATATATTTATAAATTTTTATTTGACACCCACTCAATGTTCCAGTAATTGACACTACCAGTTTTTCATTTTATCAGTGATTGGCACGCTATGTTCCAGTGTTTGGCACTTCTAGTTATTCATTTTACCAGTTATTAGCACCCTATGCTCCAGTGTTTGGCCTAAAATGTTAAATTCTTATATGTAAAATATATTCTTTTATTCTTTTTCTTATTTATTAATTATTTCGGGATAGGTGTCAGTTACTGGAGCATGTCAATCACTGATTCACCTACCCTACATTATTTTTATTCACTATTTTTTTTATATAAAAATTATTGATTTTCAAACCAGTAGGAATTCAATCTTTATTACGTTATTTTGTTTTATATTATTTTGTTTCTTTAATTTTTTTCTTTTGCATTTATTTTAAATTCTTTTTATTCCAATTTAGTATGTCTTTAATTTTTTCTTTTTTAAGAAAATGAATAGAAATGTTACTAATAAATTTTGGATCACACAATAAATTTTATTATACATCAATTATTGCAATTGTTTATTTTACTTTTTTCATTTTTTATCACTTTATAGAGATAGATTTTTGTAACAATTTATATGCTTTATTTATTTTTTCCTTTCTTCCTCTTAAAGTAGTTTTTAAACCTTTTTTTTTTTTTTAAGTCTTATGTAGACTATTTTTACCCGTAATTTATATATATATAAAATATTTATCTTCGAATCGATGAAAAATCTTTTTTTTTTTTCCCTTTTCTATTTTCGTTTATGTTTTGTTATATCTATTTGAAATTTGCGTGATTTGAATTTAGAAACTATTGGCCGAATAAATGTATTCCATATCAGAGCAATCTTTTACAAACGTTCATTATTTTATTCAAATATAACTCATAGAAAGATAGGATTTCTTTCTTTTCTTTCTTTTTTTTTTTTTCTTTTCGAAGTGAAAAGGTAAATGTTAGAATTGAAGAATATTACTGCATACCGCATTATCGTTATGTACACACTAATAAATAACGAAAGAGAGAAATTTAAATGACAAAATAAATGTTTATTATAATTCGAATGATAGTTTCAATTTTATTATTACAATGTATGTTGTTTATTATGACATTTGATCTTTAACTTTAAAAATTTGCTTTTTAAAAATGTCACAAATCTTGTAAGTTTTCTTTTTCATTTAGAATTTTTTTTTTTTTTTTTTTTTTAAGCTTAAAAAAATAAAAACATAAATTTATGAAGTTAAATTTCTAAAGAGTAGTTTATTCTGTCGCATTAAATGATTTCGGTAGAATATAATTTTCACAAATTTGTACTTTTTAGCCACAGTTATTTAAAAAAAACTAAAACCTTTTTACTTCTTCGATTCTTTCCTGTATTAATTATTCATTTACAAAGGGAATTTGCTTGACTGCTCATACCTTTTAAATATTTCAAGGGGTATAATGCAGAATAAAACATTTTTTAATTGCAAATAACTTTTTTTCGGATAAACATGTAAATATAGAATATAGAGAAATTTATTCAACTTCATTTATAAAGTAAACATATTAAATTAATTTTTTACCAGATAGACATATAGTCGGTAACAAAAGTGTCCGAACACTAGCAAAAATTCCTATGTAAAAAAAGTACATTTCATACGGTTTTGTTTAAATAAATCCTTGTCGAATCCTGTTCTTAGTCAGTGTAAGAATATGATTCAATAAGGATTTCTTTAACAAAACCGCATGAAGTGTACTTTTTTTACATAGGAATTTTTGCTAGTGTTCGGACACTTTTGTTACCGACTGTACATATTTGTATGTATGTACATCGATATACATTATGTGCAAACGTATGTGCATATCTCTACACATACTAAAAAGTACCTGAGTGTTTCTACAGTAGGTGTTCAAATTAGAATTTTTTTTTTCTAAAAAAAAAAAAAAAAAAAAAAAACTTCAAACATGCAAAGAACAATTAAAAACTTACCTTTTTCGCTATCGATTTAGTTCAGAGTGTATTTAGGAAACCAACCACAAATAGAAGAAAAGCGCACGTACTTTGGATCACCCTGTATCATAAAAAGCTACAAATGACTTGTAACTTTAGCACATTGTTGCATATACTATGTAAAATATTTGTATGTCTCCGTGTGGGAATTTCCCAATTATTTAGGCAAATATATATATATATATATATATATATATATATATATATATATATATATATATATATGTTTTTGCTTATAACTAGAATGGATTTCCATAAAAGTTTACGAAATTTACTGAAAGTTGGAAAAAAACATTAGAGAAACATTATTCTGAAACGTAAAATTCTCACGTGTAATATTCGCTGAGATATGAGCATTTATATTTCACATTAGTAAATATTGTTTTACTGTGCATGCGCGAAAGATAGAAAAAGTTTAAATGCATAGATTGAAAGCTAGATAAATTGAGCAACTTTTAACAAAAGCTCCTTTGAATAAAGTAAAAATTAATCAAATTGTCGGAAAAGAATGAACTAGATTTTAGGTGTTTCCAGAGTTGAAAATTCATAAGGGGTTTTACCCATACCTCGTATTTAATTTGAAGATCCAATTATTCTAATCACGTTACAAAAGTTCTCTCTTTTTTTTGTGTGTGTGAAAAAACCCTTATGAACTCACAAATATTAGTAAACAAATAAAAATACGTCAAAGCCTATAAAGGGCTTTTCAAGAAAAAGAATTTTTGCAGTGTAGTCGAAATAATTGGACCTTCAAACTATATACGAGGCATGGGTAAAATCCCTTATGAAATTTCAACTCTGAAAAATATCTAAAATTTAGCTCGTTCTTATGCCGATAATTTGATTAATTTTTACTCTATTCAAATGAGTTTTTGACAAAAGTTGCTCAATTTATCTAGTTTTCAACCTGCGCAATAAAAATGTTTTCTATCTTTCGCGAATGCGCAATAAAACAATATTTACTAATATAAAATATAAATGCTCATAACTCAGCAAATATTACACGTGGGAATTCTATGTTTCAGAATAATGTTTCACTAACGTTTTTTCAAATTTTCTGTAAATTTTGTAAAGTTTTATGGAAATCCGTTCTAGCTATAAGCAAAAACGTTTTCAAAAAATGTAATAATTTTTAAAAAGAATTTATATTTACCTAAATAATTGCGCAATTCCTGCACCAAAACATACAAATATTGTACATAGTATGCACAGTCGGGAAGAAAAAACGCAACACCCACTGTAATTTCGTTATTAATTGACGCAGGAACATCTAATAAACATATGTTATTTTCAACAGGAAATTAAATGTACTTTCTGAAAATTTCGTCGAATTTTGAATTAGGGGTCATCCACATTTTGAAATGAATGCCAACTTTGATTTTTTTTTTTTTTTTTTTTTTTTTAATAGCAACATTTTGACTTCATATTCGAATATCTGAGAGCCTGGCAGTGCAGAAAAGTATACTGTTTGTATACTTTATCTTTAGTATTTATAGAGTTATAATCAAAAATGTGTTAGGGGTTATCTGTAAATGTAGAAAAATAAAATTAAGATCCTTTAAGAAATAGAGAAAATTTTAATGTTTCACACCGGAAATCTTTCAGGAAAAAAAGTATTATAAAAATTAACAAAAACATTGACCCTTTTTCAGTTCCTTAATTATCCTGATTTCAGTTTTTTAGATTTTTATATACTTCAGTACTTTTTTAGATAACTTTAGGTCTATTCTGTCAATGGGCGTTTCTTTCGTAATTTGCGTGTTACATATTTCTTCAGTGTGTACCTAGTGTTCATATATTTGCACTAAAATACACTATGAACAGAAATATGTTGATTAGAAAGAATATAATTATAATGTATATTCGTTTGTAATATAATTGTGAATAGAGAAAATTTGTTCTGAAATATTTTATTTTGAGAGAATAATGCCCGTACGTGGATCTTTCTGACAAAAAGACAAAATCCTGCGGTCGCAAAAAGTGTTAAAATATATTTATAGAAGTTAAAGTATATTTTTAAATATTTATAAAGTTAAAATATATTAATAAAATGTTAAATACTAAAGTATCCTTAAAGTAATAATCCCCCCCCCCTACAAAATAAATAAATAAATAAATAAATAAAAAGCAATATGTGAAGCAATATGTGAAGGAAATTATTAAGCCTTTAACTATTACGATAGTTAAGAAACGATTTTACAAGTCTGTCTTGCACTCCAATTTCTTTCGTTTTATTTTTATTTTTATTGTATTTTTAATTGACAGATTTTACATTAAACCTATTTTTCTATTTAAAACAATAAACATTAAATTTTTTCTTCTAGTGTTCATTTAAAGGATTCAAAATTTATCACCAGTAATCGCTGAAGTAAATACCACTTGTACATATTTTTGTCAACATAAAATAAAGGGTTTAACACGAATATTTAATGTCACATTTACTTTTCTTTTCTGTATAGTTTTGTTTCGCAAAACGATGAAGGCGGGGCTTGTCTTCTTTAGAAAACAGGAATTCTTGATGCTGACACTAACGTCTAAAAATCCTCATTTTTGTTTCATTTCTTTGCGTTTGACGCTGTTGTTTTATAATTTGATCCGTAAATAAAAAATAAAAATATTTTGTTTAATTTTCTTTGTTATTTTTTAAGATCTGATTCGTTACCTCATGCAAAACTTTATAAGAGACGGTCTCCTAAACTACTCCAAAAGAAAGATTTATTTATATCTCGAAAACTAATAACTGGAATGAGCTGCAAATTTGCACACCCATATTTTTCAGCATTAGGATTCATTTTATGTAAAAATTAATATAGGTCATAATTCATATTTTTATGAATATGAATTTATTAATATTTTTCAGAATTAAAAATATTTTTCAGAATCAAAAGTAATGACAGATTATGTTTGGGTTTCTTCACTGTATCTCGTAATATATATATATATATATATATATATATATATATATCGATCAAGTTATTTTTTGTGACGATATTAATAGAAGTTTGAAATATTAATTTAACATTAGCACCTTCAAACTTTGAACGCTTATAACTCTGTGAAAAAATAAGTAAAATAAACAACCAATATACTTTTTCGCGTTGTCGCAATCCCAGGAACTCAAATATAAAATAAAAACATACCATAGAAAAAATCAAAGTTGGTGCGCGTTTTAATATTTAGATGACCCCCAATTAAAAATTTCAGTTCATTTTCTGAAACTACTCACAATTCCCCGTTGAATGATACCTATTACATTTTCTACATCGATTAGCAACGAAGTTACGTTGAGTGTTGCATTTTTTTTTCCCCGACTGTACAACAATGTGTTAAAGTTAGAAGTAATTTGTAGCTTTTTATGATACAGGATGACCTAAAGTATATTCGCTCTTCTTCAATTTCTGGTTGGTTCCCTAATTCCCTCTGAACTAAATCGATGGTGGAAAATTACAGTTTTTAAATGTTCTTTGTATTGTCTGAAGTCCCGGGCCACTTTGTCCCGTTTTTTTTTAGATAATCCAAAAAATGTAAAAAATAAAAAATAAATAAAAGTATGTAATAATTTGAAAACCCACTGTACATGTGTTGGTCGCTTTGTACACAAAAGCCTAGCCGTAGAGCTACATAAATTTGCATCTAAGTTCGTTGTGAGCTCTCCTGATGCACCGCGTTGTCGACTTTTTTAGTAGGTATTTTTTTCTTTTAGATAATTAAATATGAAAATAAAAACACTTTATTAGCTTTAATATCAACCTTAAAGCATCTTAAGATTATGCCAAAATGTTTGCACATTTATTTTATATTTTTTCCGATACAAAAAGAAATGTATTTATTTACTCGTGAATAATAAAATTTTTTTCATATTTATAAAATTGTATTTCCCTTTTATCATTGATTTATGAATTTCTATATACAGCAAAAGAAGTCTGTAAGTCTATTCTCACTTTGTAGACAAACAGCTGACCGCACAACTACAGAATTTTGCATACAGAATTTTCCTCTTCCATGATGCACCTTGAACCGCGATTTTCGAAATTTTAATTAATTGAAATAGGAAAACGAAAACCTCATATTAGCTGTAAAATTATTAAATAAATAATTAGCTGATGAAAAAAAATGCATGATATTAGATGTAAATAAAAAAACTGGAAAATTTTATCAAAAATTTAATTTTCTCAAGCATCTGACAAAACTGCCGTCATAATATCTTTAAAAGTTATATATATATACAGGGTGATCAGTTTAAAAGAGTACCCGTTGGTTTTTCTTATTACCCTTAAATCTGGCGGATGTGGCAACTATTCTAACACTGAAGTATAATTGTTTGAATTTTGTTTTAAGTGTGGGAGACAATTTCTAACACTGTTGGACTGTTACAACTTTATTTGTGAGGTAAAACAGAAACGAAGACGCATAGTGTTACTTAATCCTGTGATAATTTCATTTTTGAAAAACATAATTTAATTCATTTTTTTTTTTTTTTTTTTTTTTTTTTTTTTACATTATCATTACTTACAGAAAATGTTGAAAATGTTCGCCACCATTTTGAATGCAAACATGAACACATCGAACCAAGTGTTTTGACACACTACGCAGCATTGTTGGTGTTATTGACGAGATTTCTTCAGTTATGATCACTTATGATCTATTCATCGATGTTTGCAGAACTTCTATGGAAAACCCTATGAAATGATAATGTAAATGTAATGTAGGAATGATAATGTAAAAAAATTGAATTAAATTTTGTTTTTCATAAATAAAATTATCACAGGATTAAATAACATTGTGCGTTTCCATTTCTGTTTTACCTCACAAATAAAATTGTAACAGTCCAACAGTGTTGGAAATTGTCTCCCACACTTAAACAAGGCTCAAACAATTATACTTCATAGCTAGAATAGTTGCCACATCCGTCATATTAAAGGGTAATAAGAAAAACCAACAGATACTCTTTTAAACTGATCACCCTGTATATATATATATATATATACATTTATATTTATATTTATATTTATATATATGGCTTGGAGGAACTGACAAGGACATAGACCTAATGTCCAATCCTTAACTTCCCGTAGTGCAGCTGTCAGTAATACCTAGCATTACGAACCAATATGGATGGGCTCGCATCGAGACGCATTGGCCAGCGTGGTGTGACTTGGCCAATTCCTCCTTCATATTTCAAAATGCCTGTTTCATATGTAAAATGGCCTTTAGTTCCCGGCGGCTGGAATATCTCTGCTCTGAGACGCAAGCAGGAAAGCATGAAGGAAGAGAGTGCGAAGAATCACCGGATCAGCTGCCAAGAAATGAATATATGTACTTTAAATTGCAGGTCCTTAAGCTCCGAAGATAGACTCCTCGAGCTTGAAGAAGAATTAAGACGTATTACATAGGATGTTGTAGGTCTCAGTGAAGTTAGAAGAAAAGGTGAAGATTTTCTAGATTTGAAGAGTGAAAATATGCTTTATTATCAAGGAACTGATTATGGTACAGTCGGTAACAAAAGTGTTCGAACACTAGCAAAAATTCCTATGTAAAAAAAGTACACTTCATACGGTTTTGTTAAATAAACCTTGTTGAATCCTGTTCTTAGTCAGTGTAAGAACATGATTCGATAAGGATTTATTTAACAAAACCGTATGAAGTGTACGTTTTTTTTACATAGGAATTTTTGCTAGTGTTTGGACACTTTTGTTACCGATTGTACATGCAGCGGAGTAAGATTTTTGGTTAACAAGAACTTAAAAAACAGAGTAATAAAAGCAACAAGCTTTTCTGATAGAGTTGAAGCACTCCCCATCAAACTCTCTAAGCGTTATAACGCTGAGATAATTCAAGTTTATGCTCCAACCAGCTCATGTGAAGATCAAGTTTTTGAGAAATTCTATGAGGATGTTACGAAGGTCGTCAGCAAACCAGAAGGCACAATCTTACAATAATTATGAGAGATTTCAATGCTCGAATCAGTACCAAACATTCAAATGAACGGGTTGTTGGTACATTTAGAAAAGTAACTGGGGATGAAAGAGGGCACAGACTGATTGAATTTGCAGAATATGAAAAGCTTTATGTCATGAATTCGTTTTTTAAAAAGAATCCAAAGAAGAAATGGACATGAAGGAATCTGTATGGAGGAACAGGTGAAATAGACTACATTCTAACTGGCAAAAAATACACTTTTACTGAGTGTGCCGCAATAAATAGATTTAAGTCTAATAGTGATCACAGACTGGTACGCTGTAAGGTAAAGTTCCAGGTTGCATTGGAAAGGCAGAAACTGGGGCAAATTAGGAACAAGAGAATTCAACCACAGCTTCTAAATTCTAAAAGGCAAGAGTTCCAGCTTGAACTAAAGAACGGATTTTAGTTGCTTCAGGATACTGAAGACATCAATGAGTTCACTGTGAATTTTGTCAATATTGTTCTGGAATCAGCAAAAAATGATGCTAGTTCAGAAGAAAATAAACCTGTTAAAAAATCTCGGAAGAGACACGACAGCTTATGGAAAAGAGAAGAAAAATGAAATATAACAAGGAAAATATTACTGCAAAAGTTGAATTTTCAGAACTATTATATAAAACTCTGAGGAAAAAGATTGTAGAAGACACCAGGAAATTCTTTTGTAATATGATCCAACAAGCCATTGAATAAAGGTTTGGTGACTGCAAAAAGAAATTTGATGCTTGGTAAGAAAATAATTTTAGCTTTGAAGACAAAAAGTGGAAATATCACTCGGAATCAAGAGCAAAGTTTAAAAGAGGCAGCAATTTTTTATTCAGAACTGCACAGCTCACCAGAACAACTCAGTGGTTCCCCTACCTCATCAAATACAAACGACGCTATACTAGCAATATTGAAGGAAGAAATAGCTATGGTAATAAAAATAATGGGAAATGGAAAAGCTTCAGGATAAGACAAAATCATCGTGGATATTTAAAAGAAGCAGGGGATGAAGCCATTGAAATTCTTACTGAACTGTTCATCAAATGTATAATATTATGTGATGTTCCAAAGGACTGGAAAAATGCCATCATAATCTTACTTTTTAAAAAGCAGAAACTGAAGATATTAGAAACTATCGTTCAATCAGCCTGCTTTCAGTTTTGTATAAAATTCTTATGGAAGTTCTGACAAACCCCTTACAGAAACAATTAGATGCAGCACGACCTAAAGAACAAGCAGAATTTCGAAGTGGTTATAGTACCATCGACAATAGTCATACAACAGGGATGCAAGAGTTTCCGTCTTTGGACAAAAAACTTACAACAGTGTATTTTTATCAATATTTTGTATCATATTTTTGCTTTAATTTATTGCAATTGAGTATAATAGAAATTGTTGATAACGAGTGCTGGTGGGAGTCTTTTATTTTGAGCCTGAAAATCTTGCACCCCTGTCATACAACTAGAGAAGTTATTCAAAGAAGCAATGAATACGAACTCCCTCTGTGTGTGGCTTTTGTGGGTTACGAAAAAGCTTTTGACTCCTTATCATCACAACCAGGTATGGGTGCATTAAGGAATACTAATATTGATTCGGGATATATTCACCGTATTGGAAATATTTTTATAGAAGCAACAGCCAAATAAAACTCCACAAAACGAGTAATGTATTCAAAATTAGATAGGGTGTAAGACAAGGGGACACAATTTCACCCAAACTCTTCAATGCAGTACTTCAAGAAGTTTTTAAAAAATTAATTTGGGAACAAAAAGGCATAAAATTGATGGAGAGTTTATAAATAATTTGAGATTTGCGGATGATATTGTACTTCTTGCCTCCTCATTTGAGGATTTGCAAGAAATGCTTTAGGGATTAAATAAAGAAAGCAAGGTCGTTGGATTGAAAATGAACCTCAGCAAGACAAAGGTTATGTAAAATTCCTTTGTTTCTTCACTGAAAATTACTGTTGATATGATTGAATTAGAAACAGTATGCAGTTATACTTATCTGGAACAGGTCCTTACGATGAACGGGAACATCATGGAAGAAATTAACAACAGAGTTAAACTTGTATGGCGAGCATTCGGAAGAAATAGCGCTATATTCAAAAGCGAGACCCCCCCCCCCCAATTTGTTTGAAAAGAAAAGTTTTTGATCAGTGCATTTTGCCCATTTTAACTTGTGCTTCATAAACTTGGACATTAACATATAAAGCTATACAAAAACTTCAAAGAACCCAGAGAAGCATGGAGAGATGCATTTTAGAATTCACCGGAATAGACAGAAAGCGAAACATTGGATTAAGAAGCAAATCAAAGTTATTGATTTTATTTCTAGAGTCAAGAAGTTAAAATGAAGCTGGGCTGGGCGAGATGAAATGGTGATAGATGAACCACCAAAGTCCTATTTTGGATACCAAAACATAAGAAAAGACTGAGGAAGAGACCATTGTGTTGTTGGACAGATGAAATTATGAAGTTAGGAAGAGCAGAATGGAGAAGAATTGCAGAAAACAGGACAGTTTGGAATTACCTAGGAGAGCCCCTGATCCTGCAGTGGATTGATAAGGACTGAAATTGATGATGATGATGATGACGATACATAGATAACGTTTTATTTCAATTTTATCACTCACGTGTAAGTAAATACATTTATTTTTATGTCGAAAGAAAATGAATGTGTAGTTATTTGGATTTTATTGAGACTATACATTTATTTAATCATTTTACAGCTTTCTATTGCTTATTCCATAATTTTTTTTTCTCAATTTCAAAGTTTATATAGTTTTAATAGTAAGACTTAGCAGTCATATAAATATAACCTACGTTTAGTATTTATCTCTACACATAATAAAAGAAGATATTTGAGTGTTTGTGTGTTTGTAAGTCGGTCGCTTTATAGGCAAACGAGTGACCGCAAAAATACAAAATTTGGCATGAAGGTCCATTTTGCCTCCTAATGTTGCATCTGGAGGCCTTGTTTTCAAAAATTTTATAAGTTTATTAATATTATTATTATTAATTAAATTATGAATTTTTAAGTTGGTTCCTTTGCCCTTTGCAGAACCTGGCTTTATCAAAAAGCATCGCAGACAAATCAGCGGCTATTAAAATAGGTTATATGTCAATCGAAATCATTACCGGATAGAATTATTTTTATTAATATTACTTTTGAATGCATTAGCCCAAAATTCCTTTAGTAGTAATTAGCGATGTATTGCTCTGACCTTTTTAAACGTTTAAAAATATAAATATTTAATATTGAAATAAATAAATAAAAATGAAAGAATTAAAATAGGAAGTGTTATGCAATCATATAAACTCAGTTGCCTCATAAGGTTCAAACCTAATCATATTATACTGAAGGTCATTCACACTTTATGGAAACGATTTTATAATTTACTTTTCTCTTTTGCAGTTTGCGATAAAAATTTAGCAACTTTAGAATAATTGTCTGCTACTTTTATCTTTTGATTGGAATGTAAAAATAAAAGATTTATTTTGAAAATGGCTCCTAAAATTGATAGATGGCTCGAAAGTTACGTTTCTGAACTTTCCGAGGGAAAATATTCGTATCACCAAATTATAAAGCGGTGTAAAAGTCACGGTTATTACATTTCTAAAAAAGGTATTAAATTTGAAAGGGAAAAAAATCTCTAGGTGAAAGTAAAAATGAATACATGACCGCCCTACTTTATCCTAAGACTGTTCGAACGCAGCAGATAAATATCAAGAAAATAAAGTCTCTGATCCTAAAAGAAAAAAAAAAAAAAAAAAAAAAAAAAAAAAAAAAAACCTCGAATCAAAGATCCATTACATCGAAACTAGGAATGTCTCCTGGCACTATAAGTAAAATCATTGATAAATATTTGAAGTTAAAAAAGATGTTTAAACCTAATTTTCCTCTGCTTTTGTCAAAGTATATTGCTGAAGGAAAAACAAATTGTAGAAAATTATATGAAAAATACCTAGTTGCTGAAAAATGGAAATTCGCAATAATAAAAATTTTCCTTACCCATGCTTCGATAAGGCATGGGCTTATATAATTGACTGTAATAAAAGAAAGATCAATTTTTTATTGCTCAGCTGACGGGGAATGATGGTACGAAATGGCTTCGTTGTTCAGAAAAGTTCCCAAACAGATTCAAGATAGTTGAAGAATTTTGTTACAACTGGAACTTTAAGATTGAAAAAAAAAAAAGTTTAAGGTACATCCAAAAATAATTCATTTTACTATCAGCAGAATATTTTAGAACCAATTTTTGAAGAAGAAATTCCAGCCTTATGTAACATTGATAAAGTTACGCTTCATATGGACAAAGCCTCTAGGAACACGTATAAATCAACTATTGCTTATATGGCAAAGAACGAATCAGAAATAGGAATAAAATGTATCCCATTTGATGGATTATTTGAATTTGTCTGGAACTTTATCATTAAATATTGGCATTGAATTTCATTCGCCAGCAAAAACACATAAAAAGTGTTTTTTTTTTTTTTTTTTTTTTTTTTTTTTAAAGATACGTTATACTCTAATTAAGCTAATAATTTTCAATACACAGAGCATGAGTGCCAAAAAATAAACCCTTGAATTTCGCCAAACAGAAGTGATGAGAAATGAGAAACCACAATGGACAGATACATAAAATATAGCTATAATTTAATTCTGTTCAAGGATAATTTTGACTAACTGGATAAAATTACGTTAGCATGAAACAAGCAATGTGTTATTCTTTATAAGACGAAATGATATCATGAGATTTTGTTTGCAGAGTGGTTTTCTTTTACATTTCTTTTTTATTTATTTTATTGATGGAGAAACAATTCGGCGGTTATTAAAGATTTATATTGAATGCACGAGTAAATTATTGTATAAAGCGTTAAAATAGATTTGAATTAAAATTAAATAGGAAATTTTAAAAGTATGTGTGATTTCTACATCACACCTATGTCTCTCTTTTAAAATGTGCACAAAGAAATTTTATGCATGTAATTCTATCTTTGTACTACATATCTGCAAACCTTTCTAATATTTAAATCAGATTTATCACCACTATTTTTAAAAAGGAATTGATCATATTCATTTTCGACGGTTACATATACTGAAAACAACTATAAAAAAATTCCGGTTTGAAGTCTCCCTTCAAAAACAGGAGACTTGACACCTATGATACAACCTGGGAAAGCAAATGCTTACCAAATATGACAAAATCGCAGGAGACTAAATCGGGCGAACACAAAGAATGTGGCATAACTGTCCCCGCCCTCCATTCATGTAAACTGGTTGAGAGATGTTGCTGTGAGTAGCCTATCGTTGTCACAAAGTAAAAGAGTGACACATCGAGTCGCTTCTAATTCATTTTGTCAAATAATAATAATAATACACATATTGTCTCTTTGTCCTTCACAATACCAGGAATTATTTCGACCATCATACTGTTTACCAATCTGGATAAACATCAAAATAAAGTGCATAATTTAGAAAAATAAATACAAATTTGACATATTTTTTAGTTTATGCCTAATACACATGGAAACAAAAATATTTTGTTTTCAATAAGCTCTTTTTAATTTGTCTTTACAGTACCACTATCACTTCTTTTTACACAAACCTTGTGTTTAAAATTATGGTTGATAGTAGCTTCATTCTGGTGAAACTTAACATAATTACGATTCTTTGTAAATTGGTACAATTTCTTCGAAACAGATGTTAAAACATGTTAATAAGAATAATCAGAGTTAAATTTATGCATTTAAGAAAAGAAAAAAACCTTTCAACATAACATATAAAAGAAAATAACCTTACATGTGCTTCTTTAGTTTGACCAGAGTACTTTCGAGAGGGGTCCTTCACTCCATCTGCAGTTCCATAGTGCGGGAGCATTCTTCGCAAGTGACTTCTTCTGGACTGTACCAGTTTTGATCGATGATTTACGCTGGCTCGTTGCCATTACCCGAAGATAAATTAGGTAATCTTTCTATAGTTTCCCGATGAAATGCCCATGTTTAATTATTGTAATTTGCTAGTTTACCGAAATCTATTCTAACGTTTTCCGTTGAGTTTGTTTTGCTAAGAGGTTATTTTTCCAAACTTCATGTCCTATATATGTTCTTTTATTATATTTTTAATTTTGCGTTTCGTCATTCCTGTATAACCACCTGTGGAGTGGTCGGCTTTCTCAAAAGGAATTTCATGAACTCCCGAAGTTTCAAGTGGGTCTAATTTATTTTTATCATTTCTTATGAGTTGATATATATTTTTATTGGGTTTTATTGGAATTTTAATATCGATTTTATTATTTTTATGAGTTGATATATATTTTTATTGGGTTTTACTGGAATTTTAATATCGATTTTATTTGCAAAATTTTTTATATTGTTTGCGATCCCTCAGGGGATACAAAAAAGGTCTTATAGATAAATTATATAGAAATAGAATAAAAAAAAATTAATCAAACCGAAAACTATCAGAAAGTTAAATCAAAATTGACCCCATGATTCCATATAACAGAGGGATTGCAATTTTTTTTCTCTTTCTTTCTATTGTTATAAAAATCAACAACTTTCTGCAGTTGAAATTTATTGTAATACGCTACAAAAAGTTTTTTTTTTTTTTTTTTTTTGGAGATAATTTAAGAGAAAGAATATTTTATTTTAAATGACTTTTTATACAATAAATATCATTCCTATGTGACATTCAGTAGTTAAAAATTAAAGTATTAATGTTAAAGAAACTTTAATTCCGAAATACTATAAAACAATTAATATTCGTTTTAAATATTAATTGAGAAATTAAATAATGAAAATCTATAAAAATACAGAATAAATATTGAGAATCTCGTTCACTTACTTTTAACTAAGAATTATTGTAAATTTACGAGGAATGGAAGATTGTCTCGGCATTGAATTTTGAATTTAATTAGCATCTTATTAAAATTGTGGCTTATTTTAAAATAACACATTACTTTATTTATTTATTTCCTTTTCTTTTTTCGTTTTTCTTTTTTTTTTTTTTTTCAGTATAATGTACCAAAACTGTAAAGTGGATTTTTTAAAACTTCGTCCTAAAAAAGTTATTGGAAGTAAAAACTACTATTAATAAGTTATAAACTGCATCCCTTAAAAGTATATTTGAGATTTGGAGATTATTTTTAAATCCTTTTTGTTTTTGAAATAACAAGAGGCTTTATCTTCTTTTCACATAACGATTCTTCTATCAAGAGTAGAGTGACCATATTTTTTTCCTTGAATTTGTGGACAAAGATGGCGGTGTCCTCGAATTTCGAGGACAAAAAAATAAAAAAATAATTAAATCACCTTAAATTGTAAAATTTTCGTAATTTTTATGTATAAAGCACCTTATTTCAGCATATTTATTATACATATAATAAATTACTATAATAAAACATCAATAACTTTATAACCGGCGTCCCCAAATGTGTTGTAATTTTTTGGGGACGAAGGTAGTTTGTCCTCGAAATTCGTGCCTGTCCTCGAAATTCGAGGACATATGGTCAGCCTAATCAAGTGCGAAAAATCTGCAAACGCAAAACTACTTTAAAAAAATTTAATAAAAATGCACCAGATGACTAGCGTTGAAAAGTAGTAAGTTAAAATCATTGAAATAACACCATAAAATGCAAAAACCTCGCAACGTGAGTTGCTGTTTTATTTGCAGCACTCGTGCCGTTTTTGTTCACCTGGTGAAGGGTCATGTTTCATTTCAACCCGAAACTTTATTCTCCTGGCGAACTGTCCTGTTTTATTTTGATCTAAAGCAATTCTTGAGGGTTTTTTAATTATTGCAAAACTATTTTGACAACTAGTTTCCATTCTAAATTTTCACTAGGAATTCCGCCTAGTGATTCCCTGAATTCCGTTGAAGGTTTAGAATTTACCGTCCAACATCTGCAACCACCTGATATATTGGTAAATTTTTTGCCTATCATTGAAATTAGATCCTTTAGCCAAGTTTTTTCAGCTCCGAGGAAAGAACTTTATGAAATTCTGGAGTGTAAAATACATATCCAGTAAAAAAGCAGAAAATCCGAAAATCTCCAGGAGGAGACATTTTGGATCTCCAAAGGAAAGAAAATATGTTCCCAGTGAGGTTTTGTGAATATATCACTGTTTCGGCGAACAAGAGTGTTCGTGTGTTCCAGGAAAGAGGGTTCTATTTCCAAAAAGAGTACTTATATTTTTCTTTCGTATGTTCAGGTTCAGAGATTCGTTATTATGTAATATATCACCTCCGTGCTCCTAATAGGTTCAGAGATTCGTTATTATGTAATATATCACCTCCGTGCTCCTAATAGGTTCTGAGATTAATTCCAGTTTAGATAGTTATGACACCAGCCTTTTTTTTTTTTGCTCCGAGAAGGAGAATTAGAAATAAAATGTGCTGTGTAGAGAGCATTGGCTCTACGGGTGGAAAATTTCCCTCTTAACCATTAATAAATATGAAATAAAAGATCACAGGATGGGACAGTTTAATGTTACATATAAGGAATGTTGAACCGGTGCTTCTATACTTTATATTTAAAATTGTTTTATGCATAAAAAGCAAATGCTATATGATGTGAAAACATATTGCTCAAATGCGTAATATGTTATTATTAATATTAATATTAGTAAATATATATTTTAATGTAATATACTATATTCATTAACATGAAAAAAATCCAAATTAATCAAAAAGAACATCTAATAAAACAAAATATTAAAATTTTGATGAATTTCTTTCAAAAGTTAACACAAAATAAATGTAAACATAATCATCGGAAAATGACCACATCTTTAAAAATTGAATTATTATTTAAATCCTGTTTTACAATCTAAAAAACAAAAAAAAAGTATAAATATGAAGTACAAACAAAAATTCTTTCCAAAGATTATCTCTCTCATCTTATAATTTCAATGTGTACAAAAAAAAGAAAAAGTCTGTAAACTCAAAATATTAACGTATCCCCCCCCCCCCTTTGAAGAATTCTATACAGTCTTACTCAAAAGTTTAGCAAGAAACGAACATCTATGTTTTTGTTTTTGTTTATTTTTATTTATTTATTTATTTATTTCGATTTATATATTGCCCACATGATGAAATATTTTTTAATTTTGGATGTTTGAAGAACAGGTTGAACCTCATCTTTTCCAATAAGGTTTGGTTTGCGATAATAATTAAGAGGTTGGCAACAAACTGAAAGAAAAAAAAAAAAAAAGGTTGTTCGCAATCACCCTTGCAAAAGTTTAGCATGAAACGAACATCTATGTTTTTTTTTTTTTTTTTTTTTTTTGTTGTTGTTGTTGTTGTTTGTTTGTTTTTCGATGTATATATTGCCCACATGATGAAATATTTTTAAATTTTGGATGTTTGAAGAACAGGTTGAACCTCATCTTTTCCAGTGAGGTTTGTTTGCGATAATAATTAAGAGGTTGGCAACAAACTGAAAGAAAAAGAAAAAGTTGTTCGCAATCACCCAGTATATCATTAAATGAGTGAAACCATCTGAAACTGTGAAGAAGATATCTTGGCCGTCGTAAAAGAAAGAATATTTTTGTTGAGGGCTTTGGCTGTAAAGTAAAAACATTATTAAAACTGAATTTCCATTAAAGGTACAGGCTCGGAATTAACTCAGAGACATATTTTGTTCTCATGCCAGTTTATTGCAAATATTCCAATGCACGTGACTATAGTCAATTAAAAGAACATAATAAGTTTTTTTAACGAAAACATTCTGAAGTGGGGAAACAGTACCGAGGATCCGGACGGGCCCTAGGCCCAAATCGCTCTTGAGCACTTACATGTTTTATGATCAGAAAGAAAGTGTCCGCTCCTAAACTGAAGCAAAACAAATGACAATGCATTTGGCGTTGAATTATACGCCAAGTTCAAAGTTTAAGATAGAGAATGGTTGCATTACGTTAAGAATATTCATATGTATATTTTTTAAAAAGTGACGAGTAATTTATTGACCGTTGTTAGTGAATTTTGGCATGATTTCGCCAAGATTTAGACCCTAGGAAAATAACTAGCTAAGCAAATATTCTATTTAACCGTTGATGTAAATTATGCGACGAGAGGCTGCATGAGTTACATTTCGATGTAAGATTAAAAGATACCGAATTAATTATTTTCTGGTTTCACAAAGGAAAAGGATAGAAATAAGTCAAAACATTATCATTTACAGAGCAAAAAGAATTTCCAGTACGTTAGACTTGCTAAATGAATACTGGGAACTGATGAAAGATTTTTTGTTTCAGCTACATTGAAAAAGGCATGAAAGGGAAGATATAAAAATTAGAAAATGCATATTGTAAAATTTATTATTTATAGGATAAAATCGTTATTCCATTATATTTTAAATAGTTGATTTAAGATTAAAGAATTTAATTTATAATTTTATTTATTTAGAGAATTTACCTAACCTTTAAAGAGAAAAATATAATTTTTATAATATGTGATAATCTATATCACAGAAACTGTACCAAATTTTAATATAGATCCTCTATAATGTCTCAATGCATTTGTATAAAAATAGCTTGTCAAATTATTATTATTATTATTATTATTTTAACTTAAAAAAAGTTTCAGCAAGTTTTTATATATAACATAAAAAGTTTACAACAGAATGTAACTCTACTTTTAGATAAACTGAAAAGCACTGTGAAATACAATACTGCAATCGAATTATAAATATATTAAATATCTTATTGCCTAAACGTCAGTAAAGGCCTCCAAATGGAGAGTGAAGACTCAAAATGCTTTTGTCTGTTTTTCTGTCTGTCTGTATATATGTATGTCTCGCGATAGTGGCCGCAAAAGTCACTCTATTCACTTACAATTTGGTGCACATGTTTATGAGCCACACAGAATTAGCTGTATAGTTTTGGGTGTGTATTCTGTTTGTAGTTCTTGTAGAGAGACACACCAAAGTTTTTTTATCATTACGGCCTATGAACAGAATTTGTTCATACCACAATAGCGGCCGAAAAAATTCTCCGATTGACTTGAAAATTGGTACACATGTTTAAGCGCTGCACAGAAATAGCTGTAGAATTTTTGGTGTCTATATTGTTTATGAAGGTTATACAGGGCTACACCAAAGTATTTCTTATCATTATAGCATATGGGCAGAATTTCATTTAGACGCATCGTATAATGTTATTAAAAGGAGACTTGGCGCAGGATTATTAAAGCCAGTAAAAACTACAACGTAAGAAACGCCAAATTAAAATATTTGGGAAGCATACAGCTGTTTCGGTAACCTTAAGCGTACCGTCTTCAGTGCATAAAGAATAATGGTTATAACCATCTTATAATGGTTACACTGCATTTAAGAAAATAAAATCACCATATATTATTGGGATATTTAAAAGCCTATTTTTTTTTTGTGAAAAATATGTGCTTAAGCATAATAATTAATGTACAGGACCTTACAAAAATGTTTCAAAAATGTCACTTATTCATTCAAATTATGGCATTGAACAATTTTTCATGAACTACGTAGAATAAGTTGTATAGATTTTACTAGTGTATACATTGTTTATGGCTCGTTTACACACAAAAGAATATCGTGACATTAGATCCTATGGATATATTTCTATTTGAGCGCATTATAAAGCGTTTATGCTGCATTCAGCATTATAAAATTAAAATATATTATAAAAGCATGTTTTCTCTCGAAAAAGATTTGTATACATTAAATAATTCATTTATATGAGCACACAAAAGAAATCCGATGACATTCTGCAACCGTCCAAATTTTGCCAAATACGGTTAAAATGTTAATAAATTAGTTGTATACTTTTTATTAGTATATATATTTACTGTGGCTCGTGTAGAGGGACATCTATATACATACTATATAAACCATTATATATATATATATAAGGCTAAGAGATTTCCTTGGACTCTGACTGTCTGTGTGTGGACGCACCGAGAAAACCAATACAAACAACGGAAAAAGGGAAAAATAAATTAGAAATATCATTCGTATCGTTACAAATAAGGTACCAAATGAAAGGGGCGATTTTTTTTAAACCGACGGAGTAAAAAGCTTATCGGTCGGACAATTAGAGTTTTTAAATTAACTAAAGAATGAAAATAATAACCTGGTAATAGCTTAAAATTAGACATTTAAATTTTTAATTGTTGCCAAAAGAAAAAAAAGAAAAAAAATTTTCAGCATAAAAGGAAATATGCTTTCACGCGGAAAAAAAAATATTAAATATTAAATTTGCTCTTGCATATGAAAAAAATGACGTCTTTATGACTTTAAAATAAAATAATAATAATGAAAATCTAGCATAATTCTTCAGAATTTTGTTTCATATCTCTTTTTAATGTACCTTAATTTTAATTTTTTTTTTTTTTTTTTTTTTTTTTTTGTCTAAATAGTATGTTTTTGGCATGAATCACGCTTGGCAAGAAAGCCAATTCAGCATTATATTAAATTTAATATCATTAAATTAAATTTACATAATCATGGGTAATTTTTAAAATTTTGTTGCTGAAATAGATCGGACATTTTTGGCCAAGGAGTCTACTTTCGCGAAAGAAACATTAAGACAAGCAGCGCATAAAAAATATAAATAAATTAAAAAATATTGAAACATAGAAAAGAAAAAATTAATTGCATAAATAATGTATTTTTTGTCTAAATGGTGATAAAATTTCAAAAGTCGACAAGGGAAGCTATATTAAGCCTGTACCATGATCAGGTTTATATATTTATTTATTTATTTATTTATTTTTCTATATTCTAACTGCTATTAACTAAGTCAACTACTATTATAACCACAAAAAACTGTCTCATACGATAGACGTAGACGATCATAGAATATTGTAATATTATGATTGGCGTGAAATATGGTTGATCGAATAAATCAAATAAATATAGAAAATAACGTGAAAGAATCTGTTCGGAGATCTTTTTAGTGATAAGATCTACACTACCTTCATTGTTTTCATGAATTAAAAAATGATTTCGTTAACAAATTTTGATCTATTGGCACGCAAACAGCATCAGGCCGAGTTTTGTACGTTTCGAGTTTGATTTCGAAATTTTTCCTGCTTTCGGAATTCGGTTAGTTCCCGAATCGGGGCTTTTCTAGTACAAAAGAATTTCGTACGATTATAGCCTATAGATGGTATTTCTTATAAGTGCATCTTAACAGGGTGTTAAACACAATGAAAAGTTATTAGTAAGTTATTAGTATTATTAGTTAAGTTATTAGTATTAGTAAGTTATTAGTTAGTTAAAAAGTTATTAGTATTATTAGTCCATTAAACACAATGAAATAAACTTATGTTGTTAAAACGTTTAAAAGCATAGTTTCTGTGAAAAAATGGTAGTCATACAATCAATATTTAGTTTACAGGACCACACAAAATAATTCTAATACGCTATTTAATCATTTCGTATCAAATTTGATACATGTATTTATGAGTTACAGTGAAGTATCGATAATCCAGCATCGGTGGGAAATAGACATTGCCGGATTACGGATTTTTCCGGATTATAGGTGTTCGGAAAATGTATATCGAAATCATGTCAGTCACAGCATCTAAAGAAATATTTTTTTTTAAATTAGCTTTAAAAAATTTATACAAATCCTTATCAAAAACAAAAATAATTAAAATAACATTTGAAATAAATAAAAAAATTTTAAATAACAGTTATAAAACAGTAATACACATCGTTTATTTTTGTACAAATAACAATTAAAAAAACTTTTGATATTGAAACTGGCTTAATAACAAATAAGGTCTGAAATTTGGCGTTGATGCATTCTGTTAAATATGTCTGTCAATTTCATTTGTTTCATTCTTTTTTTGTTTTTCAGTTTGTTAAGACAGATTAACGTATGCACTTTCATAAGTTGGTCACCTCTGATAAAATCATATTTTTCAAGTCCTTCAAAAAACTGTTGACTGAGATTTAGGGTGGTCGTGTTTATTTTGATTTTCCATATCAAGAATGGAAACGATCTCTTTTATTAATAACTTTTGGAATTGCCATAGCGAGACAAAAGTTTCGTTGTTCTTTTTCGGAATTTTTTCCATCATTCTGATTAATCTATAAAAAATTAACGGTAGTCCGTAAATCAATAAAATTAAATGAAAATCTGTAAACTTTATTAACTATCCATAAAGGTTGGCAAACATACTGCGAATTAAGTTGAGTACTACTACGATTTACAGGCGGAGGTTAAAAAAAAAAAAAAACAGAATTATCATTAGTGTCGGTTTATGGGTGTTGCCGGATTATAGAATTCCGGATTATGGATGCTTCACTGTACAAAGAATCAATACAAAACTATGAATTACTAGGATATATATATATACATATAAAAGAGTACTTCCACTCACTCACTCACTCACTGACTCATCAACGCACAGCAAATTCTGCTGGAGCCACTGACTCGAAACTGGATCAGATTATAGGACATATAGTGTAAGCATCCCCTAAGAAGCGATTTTACGAAACTTGCTCCCCAAGGGGGAGTAGGGGGCAAAATGTGATTTCACAAAAACCTCCATATCTCAAAGAAAAAAACAGATATCCGTAAAATTTTTGCTTTAAAATATAGCTAACACAAATATGTAAAAACCAATTTCTGGAATTTTAGAAAATTGGAGGGAAAGGGGGCAAAACCTGATATCACATGCTCAAAACGTGGTTTCACATACTCCTATATATCTCAAACAAAAACACAGATATACGTGAAACTTTTGCTCTGATATATAGCTAATACAGATTCCTAAAAACCAATTTCTGGAATTTTATAAATTCAGCCCCTAAGAGGGGGGAGAGAGGGGGCAAATCGTGATTTGAAATAATCCTTTATATCACAAACATAAAAAAAGATATATGTGAGATTTTTGCTCTAAAATATAGCTCTCACAAATACATAAAAATTAATTTCTTTAATTTTAGAAATTCATCCCAGGTTGGGCGAGAAAGGGGACTATGGGAAAAAAAAATAGAAATACAGTTAGATTGTTCAAAATTGGTACAGATAGGTTTTATAGGCCTGGAAGTCGAATGAGGATATTTTCGAAAGTGTAAAGTTATTAGGAGGGTCAGAAAGGGGGAGGGGCGAAAGGGTAAAAAAATAAAAATAGAGTTAGACCGTTCAAAATTGGTACATAGAGGTTTCTGATACTTACAAATCGATTGCGGATATTTTCGACTTTGTAAAGTTATTAGGAGGAGTGGGAGGGGGAGGGTGGAGAGACAAAAAATAAAAATAGAGTTGGGTTGCTCAAAATTGGTACATGGAGGTTTTTGATACCTACAAATCGATTGCGAATATTTTCGAATTTGTAAAGTTATTAGGATAGACGGGAAGGGGTGTAAGGAGCAAAAATATATAAATAACGGTTAGAGCGCAGAAAATTAGTGTTGTTAGGTTTTGAGGCCGGATAAATATATTGCGGATATTTTCGAAAGTGCAGAATTATTACGAGGGGCAAGAAGGGGGACGGGCGCATGGGTAAAAAGAATGAAATTCAAATAGAATGTTAGAAATTAGTATTATTAGGTTTAAAAGACCGAGCGATCGATTGCGAGTATTTTTAAAGTCTAAAATAATTTGGAGGGGCGGTAACGGTAGGTGAAGGACTATGCGTGGCGCGCAAGAAGTGGGGCCCGGACCGATTATTCAACAATTGGAGAAGATTTATATATATATATATATATATATATATATATATATTTCTTTATGTTTTTCCTATACGATAATATAGTCATGCATTAAGAGTGGTGAACATAAATGCACGCGCGCAGCACACAAAGGCCTGCGCTGCCGAAGGCAGTGGGGACCATGTGTGACATTTTTTCCAATCAGAATTTTTTTTCTCTCCTTTTTTTTTCACATGATAAAAATTAATGCAATTTTGAGAATTCATTAACTACAGTGATTCATTTTAAAATAGTGACCAGCGAAGCAGGCGTAGTATATATATATTCCTTGTAACTCATAGCCTTGTATTGATTATATATATATATATACACATACACATATAGAGATATAGATACAGACAAATATATATATATATATATACAGTATACTGTATCTATGTACTGTATATATATACATATATTTATTATATATACATATATATACATACATTTATTTATTATACATACTATTATTATACGTACATTTACCATGCATTGTACGATACATTGTATCATACCCTACATTGTACCATGTTACCATACATTGAACCACACAAAAGCAAATTTAACTAAATAATGTTTATTTACAAATAAAACCTTTTTTCAAGCATTTGTGCAACATTTGTGTAAGTTTTTATTCAAGTCTATGTAAAATTTTATGTTAAAAAATGATGAACTTTTTTTTTTATTTTAACCCTTTAAGCCCGTCTTTTTCTGTCATGCATAGCCGAAATAAAAGGCTGGTGTAGCTAAATTTTGAAAGACATGTTGCTTTTTCAAGAAAATAAGATTATTAATAGATATGTTTAGTATATATTGGGTTGTTCGATAAATAATGTCGTTTTTTAAAACCTTCGCTTCTAAAAACCAAGGCTTCTTCGAACGTGGAATTTTTCAACTTACCGAAAGATGGCAAAAAGTCATCCAACAAAATGTTCAATATATCATTGATTAATGTTTGTTGTTAATAGAAATAAATTCACTTTGAAAAACATGAAAAAAAAGCGACATTATTTATCGAACAACCCAATAATATTAAATTCTCATATTTGTACCGTGCATAGTATTAATTTTATGAATCATTAAACAGATATACTGAAAAACGGCTAACGCTGAAAGGGTTAAAACATACTTTTTTCAATAATTTATCATTAAATATTAATTCTGAGCATATTTAAATAGTTCCTCCATTATGAATAAGAACAGTTAAAAGTTTATAAGAAAAAAAATATTAAAATATATATCTGCTAAGTATTTTTAAAAAAAATCATGAAAAGTACCAAAAACCCTCAGTCCACAGGGACATGTGTGGTCGAAATATCTCAGACCTGAAAGTGTTAATACTTCACAATTTGACTGATCTCTTCTCGACCTTATATCACCTCACCTTTAATCATTCAATGTCTCCAGGTTTTATATTATAAAACTTTTAAACGTTCCATTCTTCTTATAGACGACTCATTTTATGTTTCAGCAAAAAATCTTATGACACTTACCATTAAGTCTATTGGTACTACCTCTTCAAAAGCTCGTGCAATTTTTTTTATTATTATTAGTTTTATTATTCATTTTTCATAAGAAAAATATTTTAAAACTTCACTTTTTTTTCTATAATTATCCCACAGCATAACAGCACATATTTTTTTTTTCTTTGATTTTAAAATCACTACTATTAATGTTTTTTTTTAACTTCATAACTTAACGCCAAGCAAAATTTTTTGACTTCCTTGAGCGATGGGATCAAGCATTTTTTTTTTTTTTTTTTTTTTTTAATTGCCTATCAAAGCTAATAAATTTAATTTCAATACTACTTCACTGGTGTAGCTGGTATGCATGCATTACTCAATTGGCCTGTGTATCAGAATTGCCCGACAATAGTTTATTAATGTTAATGCTTAAGCACCTATTACGAAGTCTGGTGCCTGGAAATTCATTATATATGTAAGTAAGAATTGTTGAGAATTGAAGAATGACCGCAAGAGCTACAAAAGTCTTATTCAATTACAATAATCGAAGCCTTAAATCTCATCGAAATGCAATATGTTTTAAGTTAGTTATTTCTGTATTACATAGGTTATCTAGGTACGTTGCTCTTTTCGTCTTGCACTCGTGGCTCCTTCTTTTAACCTGATGAAGGATTGTGATAAGATATGTTGACCCGAAACAACTACTCTATGTTTTTGCAATTTTTGGTATTAGCTTGCACAGTTTTTATTAATGCTCATATTATACTAATTTTAAGTACATTTTTTATGATCGCCTCCTGCCCTTATAATAAGATAATCGAGGTATTTTCGTTGGTAATTCCACAGATTTGTTATTTTCAATTATTTCGTATTACTTTTTCTTTATTCAGACTCTTTGAATACTGTTGAAGGACTAAAAGTCTAGAATTTCACAGTCAAAGCACAATATTAATTCAATATTTGGTTGAGAAAAAACAATATAGATAGTTATCATGGGATTTAATTATAGCAAAATATTGAAAATAATACTTTAAAGACAACATTTTAATAAAATGGTTAATTTCTAAAAAGCTACAAATATATACCTTTTATTCTTTTCAGAAAGTTTTGATTTCAAGTAAAGTTTCTTTTTTCTTTAGCGGCATTTTTATCTCATTGTTCATTTTCGAGATACAGCTGATTGCAATGTCTTTATGACGCATGACTGAGCATAAGGGCGTGGGATAGAAATTTATCGAAGCCGAACTTTGGGGTAAGGGTGAATCCTAATCATGCTTAGAATCAACCGTGTATTTATTTTCCCGATTATCTAGTTGAAATAGAATTATTCATTGGTTAAAGTGAATAATAAAACACAGTAATGGACGTTTCCAGTAAATCCTCCAACACAAAATGCTGCATGATTATAAGACGGCGCCCTGAAGGGGTTGAGAAATTATTTGACTGCTTTTTCCTGTTATAGATAATGAAAATCATTTAAAGAAATTGATTTTTTGTTATATAAAGATTCTTGAAATGAAATAAGTTTGACATAGTATGTTGGTTTCATATTTAATTATTTTTATTATCGTTATTTTTATTCTAATTTATGAATTAATTTCTTTAATAATAGAGAAAATATTAGTGTTTTAATACCGAATTTTTTTCCAAGAAAAAAAACTAAGGAAAACATATAACATATACAACTGTCAACTCATGTTATATTAAAAAAAAAGAAAAATCGGAGATAATAGTGTTTTCTATTATACAATAAAATATTTTTGTAAAAAAATAGAACCGACTTCAAAAAGTAACTACTGTTCAAACAACTAAAAATAAAAGAAAATTGGCATAAAATGAAACTGTAAATTGCGCCTAAAATTATTAAATAATTTCTATCACCAAACAAACTAAACACTACAATTAATCATAACTTCTGAAGTCGGCGCAAAATTAAATAAAATTTAATTTGTTTTGAAAGGTTTGGTTTTAGATCGTTATCTACAAATGCTGCTGTCTCGAATAATCCATTTTCATGTTTCTTTCATTTTTTTATCACTGCGTACAATTAGTCCATTAGTAACATCTACATAGAACAGTGAACATCCATCGCAACTCGGTATTTATGTTTTTACGAAGTTACTAGAGTTTTTTCTTTGCAAACTTGGTATAACATTGATAACTGTCGTCCTTGGCGACTTCGGGATTTGGCGATCAAATCCTAATGCAAAAATATACATGCGAGATGTGTGTTTTCATAATATACAGGGTGATTTTGACATAATCTGCCAAACGAAAGTAGGTGATAGAACAGCCCATGGGGAGCATAAAACACCATAGAAACCCTGTCCTATCTCTAACCGTTAACGAGTTATGGTAGATCGAAGAAAAATCTGTTTTTTTCCATCACGTCTGAAAAAAACCAAATTTGTGAGCTTTCTGAAATACTTACACTCAAAATAAGCACATATGTGGAAAGAGCAGACAAAATCCTATCGGGTGACATCATTTACATCAGGATACCTTAATTTGACGGCGAGCTACAAGCGCTAAAACATTGGCTAAGTTTAAAATCGAGTTGTCACCAAATTCTTTAACCGTCAATTCTGCAAACACCGTTCAAGCTACAATCGGTCAAATTTACCAAAAGCTTCTCCATTCCACACGCTTTAGAATGAGCCCACAATAAACCATATCAGTGTTCTAGTTCAGGAGAAATTTAGCGTTTTGTTTGAAATACATCACTGAAACCGGCGTTTGTCGAAATTCGGCAAACGAAACGATGGTGAGTAAATGGAAAGTATGCAAATTCGTGACTAACTGCATATGGACTCTTAGTGATATGCAGATGTATTCCAACCTTCCTGCGCGCGCATCCCACTCGCAGGTACAGTGGGTAACAAAAGTGTCGAAACACTATCAAAAATTCCTATGTAAAAAAAATACACTTCATATGGTTTTGTTAAATAAATCCTGTTCTTATTCAGTCTAAAAACATGATTCGATAAGGATTTATTTAACAGAACCGTATGAAGTGTACTTTTTTTACATAGGGATTTTTGCTAGTGTTCGGACACTTTTGTTACCGACTGTACAAAAGGCGAATCAATCTGTAACAGCTCATTAGCTCGTCAGCTTCTTTTACATTTTATTCTGCTTATTGCTTTAGCATTTTTTGGACTTCGCCTGAGCTCGGCAATTCTTTTCACGCTCCTCTCACGTCTACTTGCTCTCTCTTACTTCATGTTTAGAATGTTTTCCTACATTGGTACGAATTAATCAAGTTGGTTCGTATTCCGTAGCACTTTTTTTTCTACTTTTGTAAATTAATATTGAAATTTTATCCCTTTTTGTTTACCCTTCTGAATTTTATTTTCAATTGAAGTCATCACAGGGATCAAATTGTCATACTTTCCAACCTGTAAACCGATATGCCTAGTTTTACAAATGAAGAGTGCGCGGATATACATTTTGTGTATGGATTTTGCGATGGTAACTCTCTGACAGCCGAAGAAGAGTACCATCTGCGTTATCCACATTGTCGTGCGCCCAACCGTGCTGTATTTGCCGCAATTCATCGAAGGCTTAGGGAGAGTGGGTCGTTCGATAGGGTGTACGAAAAGGACCATGGTCGCCGCTCCGCTACAGCTGAGTAGTCCGTAGTCAACCGAATGGAGGAAAATCTAAATATGAGTTCACGCATACTTGAGAGAGAAGGTGGAATCTCCAAAAATAAAGTGATGAATGCTTTGCGCAAAAACCAGTATCATCCATACCACTTCACACCGGTACAAGAATTATGCCGCTCAGATTTCCAAAAGCTGGTAACATTCTGCCGCTGGCTTTTAGAGCGAGATATTGAGGAACACAATTTCCTTAGAACGATACTGTGGACAGATGAGTCCCTTTTCACTCGGGACGGCATGTTAAATTTACATAACTGGTATCATTACGCTCAACAAAATCCATTTGTAACACGAAACTCATTGTTCCAGACGCGATTCAGCTTAAATGTTTGGCTTGGAGTGGTTGGCGATCACCTTGATAGGTCCACATGTGTTCCAAGATCATCTGACAAGCAACACATATTTGAAGTTTCTGGAACATCATCTTCCATGATTACTTGATGTCATCCCTGTACCCCAACGAGCGGAAAACATTTTCCAACACGATTGGGCCCCCGCGCATTCTTCCAATGCCGTTCTGACTTCTTCAATCAGCAGTATCCGCGATGGATTGGTCGTAATGGACCAAATCCTTGGCCACCTAGATCGTCAGATCTCAATCCATTCGACTTCTATGTTTGGGGTTTCCTGAAGCAAGACGTTTACCGCACAGAAGTTGCCAGTTTGCAAGATTTAAGCAGCCGGCTCGATGATGCAATAATAAAAGTGAGGGATGAGCTTTCGCTAAGAGCTATTGTGGTTTCCGATCGTAAGCGGGCAAGAGTCAAGTATCAGGTGTGGGCGTGACCAATTTCAGCAGCGGCACTAAATTTCACACATCCTTTCGACTGCATATGTGCTTTAATCATAAACGTAAGATAGTTTTTTTTTTTTTTTTTTTTTTTTTTTTTTGCAGATTCCTTTGTGAAAGGGGCCGCGGTAGCCCAGTCGGTAGAGCGCTGGCCTCGTAATTGGAAGATTGCGGGTTCGGTACTCAAATAAATCCTTATCGAATCATGTTTTTAGACTGACTAAGAACAGGATTCGACAAGGATTTATTTAACAAAACCATATGAAGTGTACATTTTTTACATAGGAATTTTTGATAGTGTTCGGACACTTTTGTTACCCACTGTACCCGAGCAGGAAGGTTGGAATACCTCTGCGTATCACTAAGAGTCCATATGCAGATAGTCACGAATTTGCACACTTTCCATTTACTCACCATCATTTCGTTTGCCGAATTTCGACAAACGCCGTTTTCAGTGATGTATTTCAAACAAAAGGCTAAATTTCTCCTGAACTAGAACACCGATATGGTTTATTGTGGGCTCATTCTAAAGCTTGTGGAATGGAAAAGTTTTTGGTAAATTTGTCCGATTGTAGCTTGAACGGTGTTTGCAGAATTGCCGGTTAAAGAATTTGGTGACAACTCGATTTTAAACTTCGCCAATGTTTTAGCGCTTGTAGCTCGCCGTCAAATTAAGGTATCCTGATGTAAATGGTGTCATCCGATAGGATTTTTTCTGCTCTTTCCAAATATGTGCTTATTTTGCGTGTAAGTCTTTCAGAAAGCTCACAAATTTGGGTTTTTTCAGACGGGATGGAAAAAAACAGATTTTCTTCTATCTACCATAACTCGGAAACGGTTAGAGATAGGACAGGGTTTCTATGGTGTTTTATGCTCCCCATGGGCTGTTCTATTACCTCCTTTCGTTTGGCAGATTATGTCAAACACACCCTGTATATTGTTTCACATTCTTCATTGCTCCAATACCTTATAAAAATAACCATGTTTTCTGAAATAAATTAAATATGTTTGCCTGATAATTTGGTTATTTGTTTTTCGCCAAGCACGTCAGATGTCTGCTTCTCCGCCAAATTTTGTAGTTTACGAAATCTTATTTCTTTATTTGTATAAAATTAGTTTTCGACTGTGTTTTGCAGACGCCAAAGTGAGATGTATATTTTGAACAGAATTTGATTTTTGTATTGATTAAAGGTATAAATTTTTATTTAATTTTGCGCCGACTTCAAAAGTTATGATTAATTGTAGTGTTTAGGTTGTTTGGCGATAGAAATTATTTAATACTTTTAGGCGCAATTTACAGTTTCATTTTATGCCAATTTTCTTTTTTAGTTGTTTGAACAGTAGTTCCTTTTTGAGTTCAGTTCTATTTTTTTACAAAAAGATTTTATTTTTTTCTTTTCACTGAAAATTTATTCATATAGCAGAACATGAGAGGACGTTCGATGGAGGTTTCACAAATCACAACCCACAAGAAAAGATACAACACAAAAAATTGTGATTTAGAGTCTATGCCACTGAAAAATATATGAAATGCCCCAATGTGAAGAAAAAATATTACATCTCTATCTATAAAATTATCCACTTGAGAGGCAAATGTGTCAGCTTTTTTCTAGTCAATACCTTATCTTTAAATTGATTTTTCTCAAGTATTGCTTTTTTAAGTTGTGTCACTTTTCTTACCTTTATCCGATATGAGAAAAAACTTTCTATTAACATACATTAAATCAAATAGGCTTTAGAAATGTAAAGAACAGATACGCTGCATTCGTAACCAAAAATTCTGTTAGGCACGTATTGAACTTTACAGTGAATACGTGCCACCCGCTAGGCTGGAATGTGAGCAATGAAAGTTCAAACAAATATCAAAATATGCATTGCAGCTGACGGACAGAAGTTTCAACATTGAAATAAAGGTTTACGGCGTAGAAAACTGCGAACAAACAGATACACATTTTAACGTCCTGTTTTTAACATTTATGTCTGCAATGTATCTTTCTGTACTAAATCAATGAGGCTGTCCCACTTTGTAATTTACTTTTTCTTTCGTACCTTGTACTATTTTAGCGATAGAAACACTAACTCTGCTATCTTCCCACAAGGTAATGCTGCAAGCGGTCGCATCTCGTAGTGCATGGCCACTTTATGATACATGCATACTACTTTTACGAGCGTAGCTGCAGCCATTCAGCAGTTAGAATAAGAACAGACTTTTGTGACTACCCTGTAATTTGTTTAGATCTTAATGAAATCATAATGAGACCTATTTCAGGCCACGATATTTACAACAGCAAAAAAAAAGGTATTAAAATTAAAGCATCTCTTTCGAAGTTATAAGCTAACAAACCTCAACAACAACAAATACATTATTTGAAATGAGAAACTCCTCCTTTATGAAGTCGTTTTAAAACGTCTGTGTTAATCGATGTGACCGCTTACAATAACCATACTTTGAATTTTACATAGCATAGATGTCACCCGCAACGCTACAACGTATGTAATGTAGTAACAAATGTGCACAAAGTAGGAAAATAGCAAAAAACAAATACACGTTTTGAGCGTTCTAATTTTAGCATTAATGTCTACAAACTGTACTAAATCGATGATGCTCTGCCACTTTGCAATTCACTTTTCCCCCCTATCTTGAACCGTTTTCGAGATAGGAACGCTAACTCCACTGTTTTCCACTAGGTGGCGCAGTAGGTGGTTGAATCGCGTAGCGCGGCATTTACTATACTTACATACCACTTTCATGACTATAGCTGCAGCCGTTCAGTAGTTAAGAAAGTCGAGAAGGACTTTTTTGGGCACCAGTGGTGGATCTAGGGGGGGGGCTAGGGGACAGAAGCCCCCCCCCCTCCAAAAACCAAAAGCACTGACATTCACAATTGAATATTACAATTGTAAATTTTTCATTGATCTGGAATAACATCTTGAAAGATCTTAGCCCCCCCCCCCCAAAAAAAACAGTTAAGTTCTGGATCCGCCACTGTTGGGCACCCTGTATTTTCTTTTGATGGTAAAGATATTACAATGGGACTTACTTCAGACCAAGACCTTTATAACAAAATAAAAAATATATAAATCGGGGCATCCATTCAGAAGTTATGAGCTAACAAACAAACAAACAAAAAACGGTTTGAATTGAGAACCTCCTCCTTTTTGAAGTCGGTTAAAAACACTATTTAATTCATCTGAATACTTGGCGAATTTCTTTAAAATTGTGCAAGTGTTCAAGGAGAAGATGCTATTTATATATTAAATACCGATGATCGAATATATGACATTGCGTATAACTCGTATCATAGATTTGTGACATCTTCAACAAATAAAATCTAAATAATCAGAAAACTTTTCGGCTCAAGCACTTTTAGAAAACTGCACTTCCAAAATCATGCTAACGAGTGTAAATCAAAAATGGAATTTATTATTTATGATAAATTTAATAGCAAAATAATTTGTTGTTTTAAATTATAAAAAGTAAATAAATAACGTTTTTTTTTGTTGTTGTTGTTCGCATTTGGCATAGCAATTGCATGCTGTAATATTACCATGTTTTTATTAACTTCGATTCTTGTTTGTTTGTGGGTTTGTGTGTTTGTCAGGGACAAATCTTGCAATCGATATTTGACTAACTTCCCGACTAGCTAGATATTTGAAATTTTCAGGACAGCTCACAACACGGTGACAATACATTTTTCTAATAATTTTAGTCAACTATTTCAAGTCCCGCTGCCTTCGGCAGCGCTTATATGATTCGACAGAAAATTTATTTAACTAACTTCCCGACTAGCTAGACATTTGAAATTTTCAGAATAGTTCAGAACACGGTGAAAAAGCATTTTTTTAATACCTTTAGCCAACTGTTTCGGGTTCCTGCTGCCTTCGGCAGCGTTATCAGTACTAAGCTTGCAATCTATTTTTCACTAACTTTCCGACTATCTGGACATTTGAAACTTTCAGGACAGTTCATAACACGGTGACAATACATTTTTCTAATAATTTTAGTCAACTATTTCAGGTCCCACTGCCTTCGGCAGCGCTTATATTATTCGACAGAAAATTCATTTAACTAACTTCCCGACTAGCTAGACATTTGAAACTTTCAGAATAGTTCAGAACACGGTGAAAATGCAGTTTTTTTAAATACCTTTAGCCAACTGTTTCGGGTTCCTGCTGCCTTCGGCAGCGTTACCAGTACAAAGCTTGCAATCGATTTTTCAATAACTTCCCGACTAGGTGACAATACATTTTTCTAATAATTTTAGTCAACTATTTCAGGTCCCACTGCCTTCGGCAGCGCTTATATTATTCGACAGAAAATTCATTTAACTAACTTCCCGACTAGCTAGACATTTGAGACTTTCAGGATAGCTCAGAACACGGTGGCAATACATTTTTTTTAATACTTTTAGTCAACTGTTTCAGGTCCCTACTGCCTTCGGCAGCGTTCATGTGATTCAACAGAAAATTTATTTAACTAACTTCCCGAGTAGCTAGACATTTGAAACTTTCGGAATAGTTCAGAATACGAAGAAAATGCTTTTTAAAAATATTTTTATCCAATTGCTTCGGGACCCTTCTGCCTTCAGCAGCGTTTTCAGTACAAAGCTTGCAATCAACTTTTAACTAACTTCCCGGCTAGATAGCCATTTGAAACTTTTATAATAGCTCAAAAGACGATAGCAAGGAATTTTTTTAATACTTTTATCCAATTGTTGGGGTTCCGGCTGCCTTCAGGAGCGTTTATATGATTCAACAGAAAATTTAAAAACATGGTTTATAATTTTTTTTTAATCTTATAATTATTTTTTCCATAATATTCAGAAAAATTAGTGGCTATTAGTTATTATTTAATGCCTAATTAAAACTATTTTATTATTTGTTAAAGCTGGTAGTTGAACTTGGAGAAATTAGTATAATTGGACTTCGAAAGAAACCAATTGCTATGTTGTATGAAGTTGGTCGGTCATATCGTGCCATAGGATGTCGTCTGATTTATACGAACATGCTTATATAATGCAATTATTTTGAAACAATGATTGCTGTAAGCTTTATAGACCGAAGAAGATCAAAGCACTCAAATCTACGGTAAGATCGATTGGTTTGCGATAAGCACAAACTATTCCAAATACTCGTTTTGCAAAATGTAACATATTTAATTTAAAAAGTTGGTGGCTATGTTTTAAAATATTATATAATATTAACCTACATATTTTCGGTGTTTTTTTTTTTTTAAGTCCTACTTTTTTACCGTCCACTGAGTCATGTACTAGGCGAGACATTGTTAAGCCTTAAGAGGTCGGTTTCTTCTTCTAAGGCACTGGAAAAAATTATAAGGTCGATTAAAAAAACAGTTAAACTAGGATTTATGCAAATTTTTCGGATGGGAAAGCAACGAAAATACAAAGTATGCAAATGATTTGTTAATTATAATACACTTTAATTAAATCTAATTTAAAATAAAGAAACTAATTACCCTATTAGATATATTTTTTTTTTTATTTGCTAATGGAAAAAAGTAAAGGTCGTCGAATTTTTTGGAGGGACGTGCAAATTTTTTGCGGTCCGAAAATGCAAGAAATAGAAAAGATAACTTAACAATGCAATTATTGTTATTTTAGTCTTTCTCTGTGTTATTGGCAACGATGCCGAGGCAGAAACAATTGTCCGATGCAGAACGCCATAAAATCCTTGGAATGAAAGCGAGTGGAATGAGTGATGCAGCTATTTCCAGGTCTATCGGTTAGTTTAAATCGGCAGTCAATAAATTTTTAAAAAATCTTTCAAAATAAAATAAATGCAAGTGTACAAGAAAACAAAATGCACTTTCAAAGCGCCAGAAATAGAAAGTTTTTCGATGGACGTGCGATTAAAAAAATGTCTTCTTTAGAAATTTCGTGTTTTAAGTCTACCATGTACTATCCAAATTGTCTAGAATGTTTTAAGTTCCAATCCGAGGGCACAGTTTGTAAAATTACAACCTCCACAACACTTGACAAAGAAGGATAAATTAGTTCGTTTAGAATTTGCTAAAAAATATGTTTCGCTTGAAGATAAGTGGAAAGATTTACTTTTTTGGATGAGAAAATTTTATTTTCATGGGCTAGATAGCTTTAAAAAACAATGGTATGATGTTCAAAAAAATAAAACCCTACTTTTCCAAGAGGCTATATGGAGGAGAAATTTGTAAATGTATGGGGAGCGTTTGTTAGTAATAGTACGTTATCAGTATATTTTGGTGAATATATATTTTCAAAAGGACGTGTTTAATATTTAGTACTCGCTTTTTAAAATAAATATCGCTTGATGTTCAAATTTGTAAATCCAACAAAGTTCAGATGATGCCGAAATGAAAGATAGTTGCAATAAAATTGACACGATCAGTTGCAAAACCTGGGGAGCTCGAGAAGCTTTCAGTCATTTCCCATAGGGTCACTGTAGTTCCATTTTGGTTACCTTCATGGAGCTTATGGAAGTGTCCTATCTCTCTTTGTAAGTAGCATATGACTACTGTAGGCCATTCGTGCTGTTGTAGGTAGACGTCATTTTACCATTAGATTGTGACGTTTATCAAGTACTCCCTTTAGAGTGCTCAAAATTAAATGGTTATAAAACGGATTAAAAGAATGTAATTGCGCCACGGTTAATATGTTCACCTGTTAAATCTGCGTTTGCAAACATGCAAACACGGTGACTTTACCAACAGATATTATGTGGGTAATGCCGAGCTAATAACCAGCCAGGGTAGCTCAGTGGTAGAGCATCCGCACGGTAAGCGGAGTGCCTGTTTTCAATTCCCCGCCATGTCATTTTTCATAGAGTTGATATAAAACAAATTAACTTTATACTCAAATTTTTCTAGATAAACATTCATGATTGATAAATAATATTTCTAAGTAAAATTTCATGCATTGCAAATTAAGGGGTCTTAAAATAAGACATAAAAAACAACTGAAAAGGCATTTAAGACACAAAAATATATTAATATACAGCTTAGACATAATAGATATCTTAATCTAAGACAAAAATACATCTCAAATACCAATTCAGATACAAAAATATCTGAAACACGTAAATATGCGAAATTTCAGACATCAAACGCGTCTAAAATTTCAGATATTTTAAAAATTCAGATATTTGCATTACTTAGCAAATTTTTCATATGGAATCTACAGTCGGTAACAAAAGTATCCAAACACTAGCAAAAATTCCTATGTAAAAAAAGCACACTTCATACGGTTTTGTTAAATAAATCCTTGTCGAATCCTGTTGTTAGTCTGTGTAAGAACATGATTCGACAAGGATTTATTTAACAAAACCGTATGAAGTGTACTTTTTTTACATAGGAATTTTTGCTAGTGTTCAGACACTTTTGTTACCGACTGTACTTTAATCAACATGATAATCCTTTACACTTCTTTAGACATTCAATAAGTATAAGATTATTTTATATAATAATTACTTAGTCTGTTTAAACTATGTTAGTTTGTGAGATTAAATTTTCAAGGAATAATTCTCTAGAGATGTGTATGATATTTGCATCGAATTATATTTAATATAATTCATAAAATAACATAGTTTGACGTGAAACTTGTTTAGTTAAGTATGTATATATGTATATATATATGTATATTCATTTAAATCTTTCTCATATTAAAAGAAAGTACAGTCGGTAACAAAAGTGTCCGAACAGTAGCAAAAATTCCTATGTAAAAAAAGTACACTTCATACGGCTTTATTAAATAAAGCGTTGTTGAATCCTGTTCTTAGTCAGTGTAAAAACATGATTCGATAAGGATTTATTTAACAAAACCGTATGAAGCGTACTTTTTTTACATAGGAATCTTTGCTAGTGTTCGGACACTTTTGTTACCGACTGTATTAAGAAGAGCGTAGCTAGTAACTTGTAGCGAATCTTAAATGATTTATGCATGACTGCTTTTTATTTATTTTTTTTTAACTGTTTTCTTCCACATATTTATCTGTATCTAAATATAAAAACAGCAAATTTCCTGGTGTTCATGTTCATAATTTGTTTTCTTTTAAAAATCAGGTGTTGGTTGGTTGATTGGGTTTTACGTCGCACTACAGCTGCACAATGGTCAATTGGTGACGGTATGGGACTCATCCCTAGAGGTGGTCCGGAGACATGCCATCATAATTTTGATCCTACACGGAGACTAAATATCAGAGGTTGGGTTGTTGGTTGGGTTTTACGTCGCACTAGTGCTGCGCAATGGGCAATTGGCGACGGTGCCTAAATATCAGAGGAAAGATACGGATTAAAACATAAAACTGCAATTGTTTCCCAAATACCGCAGTAAAGCCTTGGATTTTAAGAACACAAAACGCGAACGTCAACGTATTCAGTGTCGAGATTTTCAATTTGCGCATGCGTCACGACGCTGTGTTTTGCGGTTTCAACGCCAGCGCTGATATCAAGGAGACTCTGATTGGAGCGTCGCGGCGTCGGAAACGTTGACGTTGCTTCTTGTGTTCTTAAAAACCAGGGCTTAAGAGAAGATTTGTCGTGTTATGTGTCGGCAGGGTTGCCAGATCTGGCCTTTTTTTTATTCAATAGTCACCAATAATTTTGAGAAGTGACATTTGATATACATAATAGACTATCCATCTTTGAAGTGATTAGACAAACGTTACAAATAAAAATTATTGGTGACTACTGAATAAAAAAAAAGGCCAGATCTGGCAACCCTGAATGGCGGCATCATTGATAAGACACATGACTCTGAAGCCAGATTTCGTATTCCCTGTCAGGTATGGGTTCAACTCCAGTGCCGGGTAAAATAGACTCTTCTTTTTAAAATTATTGATATTTTATTTATGTTTCAGAAAATTCTAAAATATATTTTTATTGAAAAACAAAATAACACGCCATCTTTATTTATTTATTTATTAAAAAGCCTTAAAAATAGCGGTGTTTTTAAGCATAATATGGTGGTGTTTTAAGACATTTGTAATGTCTTAATTTCATGTGCAAAAAGATGTCTTAAAAATTAGACTTTTTTTTTTGCTTAAAATATCATTATCCGTATCATTTTAACTGAATTAAAGGCGTTTACGTTTTTATGTGGTCTATTACAGTTGTGACTCGATTTACATGCTCACCTTTTAAATCTGCGTTTGCAGACACTGTGACTTTGCCAACGAATATTATGTGGGAAATGCCGATATGGTAATCAGCCAGGGTGGCTCGATAGTAGGTGGAGTGCCTGGGTTGATTCCCGGCTCTGACATTTTTCACATAGTTGGTATAAAAAAATTCAACCTTACACTCCAGTTTCTCTAGATGTATTATAAATGGTTATTTCAAAAGTAACTATTATTTAAAAAAGTTGTTATTTAAACAGAATCAGTTTCTTTTTTTTTCTTTTTTTTCCAAAGGTTTAAAATTAAATCCATTAACAAAGGTATGTCAACAAAGTTACTCGAAGGCAGACAAATTTTGAAATGAGGAAATAAAAGCATAAAATTTCACTTTGAAAATATCTTTAGAATAGCCCTCATAGAATTTACTACTAGCTTTAGAAACCACAAACTGTAAAAAATTCTTCCCCATCACATCATTTTCAGCTTAAGATATTGATCAATCTATTAGATAGTCACCAAAAAATTTTCCACCATCAATCATTTTTTTGCTTTATTTCTCAGAGACACTTTTCATCGAAATCTAAATGTACCGTTAACTTATTCGGTAAATACGATGGTATTCTCGAGCATATTATCTTATGTGAAAGTTATTGGTTTAAAAAAGCGGAACATAATGATATTCACACAGATTTTGAAAATGATTTGAGTATTTATACACGAAAGTTTAAAAATATGCTATGTAGATAAGGAAAAAAAAAAAAAAAAAAAAAACAAGAAAAGGATAAGATAAGATTCGTAGGAGCTAAATAAATATTAATTTTCACACAATAGCCTCTAGTTTCTAAAACTCTAATTTGACCAAAGTATTAAACTTCGATATAATATCAAAGATATGAAATTCCTATTATTAAGAAATTAAAATGTGTCTCTATTTTTTTTTTTTAAGTAAAAGTTACAAGAATACCAATTCAAAACTATACATAGATAACATTAATTATGTTTTCTGTGTTATTAAAAGATTTTACATGAGAAATAATTCTTCTTTATATAAAATTTATTTATTAAATCACAAGGGAAAATTTATCATTGCCCAGTTTATAGAGATACTCGACAATCGTAAACCTGACAATTTTACATGAACTAATATCCTTAATTAAGTGTCTATCTTGTGACTCATTGGTTAATGTTCTGGCCTTTAATTATCAAATACTGATTTCAGGTACTTGTTCTGAATTCATTTTAAGTCGCAGATTCCGGTCTTATTAGTCTTACTCTGTACAAAATGATCATAGATCGACCAAACCAAACTCTACCTTATGCTGAAATTCCTTCTAAAAACAAACACATTACTTTCTGTTAGAACTATAGAATATCTTACAGGCGCAATCTCTAAAGTCTGGAATTCGCTACAGAATTTTGTTAGATTGGACGAATCACTTTTTACAAGTGCAAAAACTGACCAGGCGAAGCTTGGAATATGGTACTTTTAAGTTAACGACCCAGTTCTCTACCAACTGAGCTAACCCGATCAATATATTTGATCCTTTCTATTCCCGATTTTTGTAGGTAAAATAAGCAGCAATTTGATGTTGATAAAGTAACTATACAATGTGCATTAGATTTCACTAAATAGCGGAACTTATAACGCCCGTGTGCTTTATAAACTTTCGATTTGATTTCTTCATTGTCACATGTGTAAATCCATGCAGGTAGGTAACATCAGTCACACAGAAAGATAATATTACCTCTTTTTTTACTATCACTATTACCATGCAGAAAAATTAAAGACATATATACTGTAAGTTTTGTGATTAAATAAGATAATGATTATTGTTAGAAAATATTGGTGGAAGCAGAAATATCTCTAGGTGTTACTGACGTTACATTTTTCATGGAATTGCACATATGCCATATATACACATTCGATACTGTACCGATCCCTAATCTGTCTCTTGATTTGTAATTAGTCCACTTTGTCTCCTCGTTACAATTTTATACTACTTCTTCCCATGCTATTCCTATGGGGTTTTAAGCTTTCCCCCCCCCCCTTTTTCCACATTCTAAAGTAGAGTTATACTAGGCGAGTCGTATTAATCCTGGACGATAGGACCCATGCCCCAGCCCACCCGGTTCCCGCTGTTCAATGTATTTTTTTTAGTCAATTTTGTCCCTTTATTACTTCCGGTGTGATCCGTTTTTTTTTTTTTTTTTTTTTTTTTTTTTTGAGAACATGATTATTTAACAAAACAGTATTAACTCTACATTTTATATAGGATTTTCTGCTAGTGTTCGGATACTTTTGTTACCGACTGTACATGAAACGTGAAATAGAGCACTTTAAGTAAAGCAAATAATAAAAAACTATACATTTGATTCAGACCACATCAGATATAATACTCGCATAAGTAAAGCCCAATCAGAATTATGACAATGTGAATTCTGACGTAGCATGACGCATTTTTCTGTACAGTCGGCAACAAAATTATTGAAGCGCTAGTAATAAATCGTATATAAAAGATGTGCACCTAATACTGTTTTGTTAATTAAATATTTGTCGAGTCATGATCTTAGTCTTTATGATGTTAATAAAAAAAGTAAGTTGATGATAAAAATTATCGATCAAGCTAAAAAAAATATGAAATATGTGAATGTATGCGTCAACAATTTTGTTTCCGATTGTACGCTTATTCTGATTTGAAAGTCCTAATTTTGAATACGTCCGTAAATGAACAAAAAGCTGTTAATTACCTAAGCTGAATCTTTCAATGAATAATCTTCGTAGGACTAACAACCCCATGAAAGACTCCGTGAGATGAATGTTTTTTCTGGCTCCAGATCAGCGCTTCAAGCGCTTTACGGCCTGTTGCCTAAGCACAAGGCCATAGTTGAAATCAAAGACCAGGTGAAACGAAGTAGAGTCAAAGTGGTAATGAGTTGATCAAAGCCCACGTTGGTCATCATTTCAACGAGTTAGTCTACTCAATAGCGAAGCAAGCAACTGAGAAATATTAAATTGTCCTTTCAGTGAAGTTAAGTCCGAAATATGCACGACGTACACTCATACGGATACCTATGGAAAATTGGCAGAATGAATGGGATACGCTACAATGGGTGATTCATTCATGAAGGTTTTTCGAGGGTTAGCTCTCGCCGACTTCAGAGCGACTTCTTCGTTAATCAGATCCTTACGAGACATGGCTCATTCTATGTCCACCAGCATCGCTTCTTTAAGAAGAATCCTGCATGCATATGTGGGACAAACGCCATCTTGTTCAGACATGTTATGTACGAATGCGCCCGCTGGAGGTCCAGGAAGGAAAGATTCTTTCGCGGGACATTCAGTTTCGAACATGACGAGAGCTTTGCCTTGTCTACTACTGTAGGAAGGGGATCGCAGGTACAGTCGGTAACAAAAGTCGCCGAACACTAGCAAAAATTCCTATATAAGAAAGATACACTTAATACAGTTTTCTTAAATAAATCCTTGCCGAATCCTGTTTTTAGACTATCTAAGAACAGGATTCGACAAGGATTTATTTAACAAAACTGTATTAAGTGTACCTTTTTTACATAGGAATTTTCGCTAGTGTTCGGAGACTTTTGTTACCGACTGTATAATGCCCGATCTTCTTTGCTGGGTACTGGACCAACATCTCCTATAAGCCTCCGAACTGAGTTTTACGTTACGGAAAACTTATAATATGTAATCCGTCGATCTTTATTACTTAAAGCTCAGTTTGGAGGCATTATTATAGGTGTTTACAGGATCCTAGTGTTGCAAAAAAAAAACTAGAATTTTTGAAAGACAGGAATAAACCTGGGAATTTTGGGGAAACCCCCCCTGAATTTTGGGGAATATTGGGAAATTTGAATATAAACATATCCAGTTACATTTTAAATGGATGTTAGGACTTACATTGAGCACACAGTCGGAAGCAATATTATTCGAGCGCTAGCAAAAATTCCTATGTAAAAAAATACACTTAATACTGTTTTGTTAAATAAATCCTTATCGAATCATGTTCTTAGACTGTCTAAGAACATGACTCGACAAGGATTTATTTAACAAAACTGTATTAAATGTACTTTTTTATATAGGAATTATTGCTAGCGCTCGAATAATTTTGCTGCCGACTGTAATATTAAAACGTCAATGAGTGAAGCATACAATAGTTTTAAGTATTTAACATAATGAACTAATTAGTTAATATAATTAACTAATTATAGAACTTTATAAGATTAATTAATCATGTTGTAAGTAAGTAATTTATTTACTTAATTTTAATTTATAAAACCTAATAAAATAACGTTACTTTATTTATTATGTCTAAAAACAATTTTTTTTCTTTTTATCACTTAAACACAATGATAACTGTACGTTGCTCCTTTACTGCTTCAACTGTGCCTTTTTTAGTTACAAAGAGACCTAAAATCTAGAGTGAACGTTGGAAAAGAAATACGTTTGAATGATTGAAAAAGTTAGGCATATTCTTATAACATTAAAATTGATTTAATATATTTAACTTCCTCACAACTGAGCATTTTCATCATACATTTAGCAAGTAATTAAATAAACACAGGAATCGGTGGTGAAAACAGATGATAACAATGACATTTAAATTAATTCATAATACCAGCAAAATTCTGCATTTCTTATTATCAGCATTTTACTGTTCTTTTATTCCTATAACTATCAGATATTGATTGAAATTCGTCCATGCAGCTAAACCATGAAGCTGGCCGAACCATGTTATAAATATAAGCACAAACTTAAATAATTATAAAGAACACACACAATATATATATATATATATATATATATATATATATCCAAGTTATCTTTGTAAGTGAACCACTTCCACGCGCTTATACAGATACAGTCGGCAGCAAGAGTATCCGAGTACTAGCAAAAATTCCTGTATAAAAAAAGTACACTTAATACAGTTTTGTTAAACAAATCCTTGTCGAATCCTGTTCTTATTCAGTCTAAAAACAGGATTTATTTAACAAAACAGTATTAAGTGTACTTTTTTATGCAGGAATTTTTGCTAGTGTCAGATACTTTTGCTGCCGACTGTATAACACGGGCTTTAACAAATGCAGCAGTGACATAAAAGAGAGAGAAGAGTTCAATTACTTCTCACAGTTACAGTTAAAAATGCTGAATATGAAATCCTTAAAAAAAATAGGCCGTACTGAGCACACCATGTTTCTTCAATCTACTTCCAAACTTCCAAAAATGTTTTAAATTCTTAGGAAATTTTTTAATTTTCCTCATAAAAAAACCGGGTTATTTCCGGGGAAGAAACGGGTTTTTTCATCCTTTGCAACACTACTGGACCCGCATGATGATGGCGCCAGAATGTTGGACCCACATAACACATACGGTCATATTAAATTCATATTTCATCTATCGCGTCCGAATTACGTCTATGGACGAAATTTGAACGTAGACCTCTAGCTCAAATATATTCAGATTATGCGAAATTTTGGACGTAAACTTATCTACGAAAAACGTGCAAAATATGGACGTCAATTTAGGTACATAAACTGAATGAAAACTGAACTAATCTACAGTCGGTAACAAAAGTGTCCGAACACTAGCAAAAATTCTTAGGTAAAAAAGCACACTTCATATGGTTTTGTTAAATGAATCCTTATCGAATCCTTTTCTTATTCTGACTAAGAACATGATTCGACAAGGATTTATTTAACAAAACCGTATGAAGTGTACTTTTTTTACATAGGAATTTTTTCTAGTGTTCGGACACTTTTGTTACCGACTGTAGTTTACGTAAATGCTCATACTGGAGCTAAAACGGTACCTGTAAGTTGCCCTTTTCTTTATGTGGATGGGGTAATCGAATATACGAAAGTTTATCTTCTACAAAATTTTTCCATGCACATTAAATTGAATTTCTTTTTTTTTTTTTTTTTGTCTTGCTTATTGTTCAGACGTCTTTCTAGTCTTCTAAAATGTTTTTAATTTCATTGCCGTGCTATCTATGAAAAATTAACTGAAGCTTTAAAAAAAAAAAAAAAAAAAAAAAAAAAAAAAAAAACTTACTTTTGATTTATTAATATCTTTTTTTCTGCATTGTGAACTTGTTACGCCTTGAAATAATAAAAACTTTGATCGTTATTAAATTATTATTCTAATATTTTTGTATTTCCTTTATTATAAACATTCCATGGTGAAATTAAATAACATAAATCACTGAGAAATTCTGAAAATATTTATGGACGCTGTAGGCAGACAGACAGATAGACAGACGGACAGACCGATAGACAAACTCAAACCATATTGACACTTAAAATATATTAGAAAGTGTTAAAAAAGTTTTAAGTGCAATCGAAAATGCAATACAGCAAATTTACAATAATAGCCTTCAATTTGCTGTCGGTAACAAAAGTCTCCGAACACTAGCAAAAATTCGTACATAAAAAAAAGTACACTTGATACAGTTTTGTTTATTAAGTGTACTTTTTTTATATAAGAATTTTTGCTAGTGTTCGGAGACTTTTGTTACCGACTGAAATTGAATATTTTTGTGCAGCCCTGTAAATTTTATTCCTAATCATACTTATATTCTATAGAAAGCATTATTTTGGCATATTAATAGTATATTTAAATTTTATTAATATTTGTACAAAGTAAAGTTATTAAAATATGTTTTATGGAAGTACCTCTCATAGAACGCAATGATTTGGAATACTTTCGAGTATTCTACTGTTTCTGTGCGCAAACCATTGGTGGTATTTACTCCATTTTCAATATAAAACATCCGATAGTGAACTTGAATAACATATTTAAATTCCATTAAGATTTGTGTACACGAAAGGTATTAAAATATGATTTATAGAAATGACTCTCATAGAATGCAATGCTTTGGAATAATTTCGGGTGTCCCTGTACATAAACCAATAGTGGTATATATATATATATATATATATACTCCATTTTCAATAGGGAGCATCCGATAGTAAACCTGAATAATGTAAATTAAGCGACAAAAAAAAAAAAAAAAGCCGCACTTGGATATTTTCCTTTTTACCTTCTACAACCGCCAATTTTATCGTTTAAAATCCTCCACATACACCTTAGCATCGAGTCGTCCAGTGTTAAAAACAAAATGCAATTTTCAAAAAAACTGTAAATTTAGAAATTATTTCAAAAATGGTAAGAATAAAGCAGTTAACGATGCCACAAAAAGTATTAATTTTTGAATGAAAATCAAAAGATATTTTAATACATGAGAGGGCAAAATAATTAAATGTTAACGAAATATTGATAAAATGGTTTTTAGCAAAATATAAAATTTTTGGCCGTTTAAACTGGAAATTTGGCTTTAGGCGGCCACGTTGTTCATCCAAGCAAGATAACTGCAAGTTAAAAAGCGAATCTTTATAAAATCGATTTGTATCATGTTCAAAACTTAAAAAAGATTTTAAAAAAGGGTATAACAAAATACTTTCTTGAAAAATAGTCCGGAAGCAATTAAACAAGGCAGGTTAAAAACCAGATGATCAGCAAAAAAGCCATTATTAAGGACAAATATATATATATATAAACAAGACATCAGTTGACCAAAAATTAAAAAATAGTAGCAGTTAATTATCAGGCTGAACTGAGTTTCTCTGATGAGTCAAGTTTAATTTAATTCGACCTGTTGAAAAAAACTACTGGAACGTCAAAATGGGACTGAATTAATGAAATCAGCTCTCTTAAAACAGTGACACATTCTTCGTACATTATAGTACGGAGGTACATATTTTTCAAAAAATCAGACAAATTTTCATGCTCAAGGGATCAATTAACTCAAAACAAAACACGATGATTATAAAAGTGGCACCTGACCGACTATTTTGGAGGTATTTCAGACTTTCCTTCAAAAAGCATTTCAAGATGATAATGCACCTTGCTGTACGGCGTCTGTGGTACGTCAATTGTTAAAATTACCTATCCATTCCCATGAGCACTTATAATTCTGTAAGTAATAATACCTTTTTTCACTCTAAGTTAAATCCCACAAAGAATATCGTAGAATTTCTTCTTTATTAGACTTGGAAAATGCCCTAATCTCAACTCGCTCGAAAATGTTTAGTCGCATAAAAAGGCGCGAGGGGAGAAAGGAGGATTCAAAATTTGCAGCCTACAACTTTGCAAAACTAGAAATATTATTTACAATATTTAGCACAGTGAAATTTTTGAGATTTATATCAAAAAATGCTATAATACTATGTCATTGTGCATTAAAGCAGTAATTCCATATAAAGGTGGAATTAACCCAATGCAGAATACATAATTTTATTAAAATATTGCTTAGATCTAACAAATAAATAGTTTTATTTCATATATTAAGATATAACGTGTTTATATCATATAATAAATCATAATAGAATACAAAGTGTATGGTTATTGCGATATGTTCAAAAAGAAAGTTTTATGTAGATTTTTTATAAAGTACTTCGTGAAACGAATTATTAAATCGAAAATGTACATTGGTATCACTTCATCCCTTTGGTATTATTCAAACATGACAGTTTTATTTGTTTCAACCATTAGTTATGAAGTTATTACAAATAAAAAAGGTATAGGTGATTTTTTCTGCAGTGCGGCTTTTTTTTTTTTTTTTTTTTTTTTTTTTTGCGCTTAGAGTAAATCAGTTTCAAGAATTTCCATGAATATTTACGGAGATTCAAGCGCTGAAAAATAGACAGACGGACAGACAGACAAACCGAAGTCATTATCACTTCTCAACCTTGTTGGAATACAGTCAGCTGCAAAATTATTCGAGCACTAGCAATAATCCCTGTCTAAAAAAAGTACACTTAATACTGCTTTGTTCAATAAATCCTTATCGAGTCGTGTTCTTAGTCAGTCTAAGAACATGATTCGACAAGGATTTATTTAACAAAACAGTCATAAGTGTACTTTTTTAATATAGGAATTATTGGCTTGTGCTCGAAGAATTATGCTGCCGACTGTATGTTAAAAATGAGAAAAAAAATTCCCACTTATTATTTTCTTTTCTGTTGCTATGGTAATGCATTAAATTTCTTTCAATAATTTTCGTTCTATTAATAATAGATAAAAATTACAAGTGCTTCTTTTTACTTTCATTGCTTTTTTTTTTTTCTTTTTAATTTTTTTCGTATAGTTTATTATTAAAAAATTCATGTTGCCACCAAATAATTATGGAACAGTAAAATACTTTACTAATAACATATACAGTCATATTTATCATGAAAATCAATTACAAAACTGATTATAATGACTGACAGAAACTTTTATAAGTACTTTACAGTAGATTCTGTAATTGACAAACTTTAATTGATAAAAACTCACACTAGGGGGCGCACTTGCCGATAAAATGGATATTTTCATTATCAGCATAGTTAGACTTTTAACAGGATATATAGCATGTATAAATATCTTTTGAATAGTTCGTGACCCTCCCTTTTAAGCATGTGACACCTTTACCTTATGCACTTTAATACTAATATTTTAAATTAGCACTCATAAATTTGATTCGAAGAGATTTGGCCCAAAATATAAAGGTCTAATAATACCATTCTTAACCATGAGAACGACTTTTGATAACTTGTATAGAATGCAAGTTCGGTAGTAGAGAAAAAATAAAAGTTGTTTTAAACATCTCTCATGTGTACCTACCTATAAGAGACACAAGTATCAGAAGAAACAAAAATAGTCGAGCAACACACTTCCATGAAATTATATGGACGGACCCATATGAAAGATGTTTACTTGAATCCTTTCGTTGAAATATGTTACACAGTTGACTTAAGATGAATTTCATTTATTTTCGTTTAATTTAAAATGTTGTATATGACCTTTTTTGGGGGACGAAGGGCGGTGGATGCTCGAGCCTTCCCCTTCAGTCAACCATGGTCACGTTATCTGTATTGTTATTTATGAAATAAAAGCACAATTGAGTCCCACAGAATTCTAAACATGCAGGATATTCAGATATATACTTATAAGAGGCATCAGCATATGTGTTATATAGAAACAGTAAGCCTATTTTTTACAGTGTTATTATAAACAAATAAAACTATTTTGGTCCATAAGGACAGACATACATGCTGCATAACATAAGGACTAATATTTACAACACTTAAAATAGTGATTATTTGTCAGATAACATATATTTTAATTAGAAATAAATTACTCGTAACGTACTATAGTTGAGACAGAATATAAACTTGGGTTCTTTTTTCCTACAGTAAGGTGACCAGACCTTTTTACTGGAAAAAGGGGACAAATTAAGCAATGTCCTCTATTTTATAAGAAAAAAGAGGACAATCAATTTTGAAAAAGAGGACATAAAATCGAATGAAAATGATTTTTAAAAAGGACTGAAAAGCTTCTCTACAGTAGTGGTGAACCTATTAAGTAATATTTTAAAAGCTTCAAAACATCATTTTTACCTCAAATCATGAATTTAATCAGTGACGAAGCGTCCATGGAAGAGATGGAAGAAGCGTTTCCCTTATTTAAGATTTTTACAAAGTAATCAAATGACGTCGCCTCGTCGAAAGACTGAATTGATTCTTCCTCTGCTTTTGGAAGCGCTTTGTTTCGGCGCTTCCATAGTTTTCTAAACCACGCCTCGTTCCTGAATTTAATATATCCTAATTTAATTTAATAATATACAGGTATGGGAAAATAAAACTCCAAATTTCATAGGTACAGTGGGTATAAAATTTGGAGACTATATATATTGACTGTATATATAAAATTATATTATTTATTTTTTACTGAATTATTAATTTTTGCTATAGACAAAAACTTTTACGGCACTTTCATAGAATGGTAGTTCGTTTATAATTTGTAAACAAAAATTAGTAGACTTTATTTTTTTTATTAAAATCATAATCATAAAAGGAAAAATTAAAATTAACAAATAAAAAATAAAAATTAGTTTATATCAGATGATATTTTTTTTTAACAACCAGTCATTCATCAGCATTTTGTAAAAGTGCTCATAAGTGTAATTTAAATTAGTCTTAATAATTTACTTAAAAATAAATTCTGTATTGATAAGTATAAAGGATTTAAATCCATATTCTTGATTTTTCAGGAGACGAAAAATAAAGTTAAACTAACTAAAAACTAATCAGAAGAATCGATAAAAAAAAAAGGGATTATGTTCATTTATACCCTTTATACCATTCAGTGATTGTCAACCTTCATTTAATAAAGGGAAAAAATTGAATTAAATATTTTATACCAAAGATTAATGCTACATTTCTGACTTGAATCTTTTTTCACCAATGGATTTTCTGAAAGATTAAATGACATGGATTTAAATCCTTTATACCAATCGATAGAGATTTTTTTTTTTTTTTTTTTTTTTTTTTTTTTTGTCTGACTATGTACTGAACTCAAAATCGACAATTTTGGACTTATATCCTTTATACTTATCAGTACAGAATTTTTAACTTATACTTACTGATTATAATTTTCTTAATAATAAGTTTCGAATTAGCTGTATGTAGTCACTCATCGAAATTTTAAAATTCACATAAAATATTAAACTTGATGCACTTACTCTTGAGTTCAAATCCTTTTTATGCTTGGAAACATTTTAATATTATACATTACAAAACACATTGCTATCCCATTCATGCCTTGATTTTTTTAGACACCAGATTCGGAAATTCCTTCACCAAGTCTCCATTGAATTTGCATTTCCTATTCAAAGGCGGCATTATAAAATTAAAAAGAAAAGAAAAGATGAAATAAATACTAAACTAATAAGTTTTGCAAATTCTTTGAAATCGAAGACTAAAAATTATTTTCTTTTGAAAAAGAGGACAAAAAGCACAAAGAGAGGACATTTTTAGTCCTCTAATGATTTTTTTCTGGTAAAGGACAGATCATTGAAAAAGAGGACGTCTGGTCACCTTATCCTAAAGGAAAGAGCATGTTTACAAGCAAACGCTCCGTCAATCAATCTTTGCCACTCTCGAGTGGCGAAAGATAAACTTGTATTGGTGGAGATGCCGATGTTCTGCCACTCTATACACTGCAGCAAAAGTATCCGAGCACTAGCCGATATCAAAAAAGTACACTTAAAACTGTTTTGTAAAATAAATCCTTGCCGAATCATGTTCTTAGACTGACTAAGAACATGACTCGACAAGGATTTATAACAAAGCAGTATTAAGTGTACTTCTTTAGACAGGGATTATTGCTAGTGCTCGGATACTTTTGCTACCGACTGTACCTATGATTTGTCTGCGAGTGACGTCACGTACGATGTCCACTATTACATCTGGGTAAAGCAATTTCGAGTCACATTATATCAAAATGTTATTTAAATGATTTTAAGGCTGGAATTGCGGTGTCTCGTTCTTAAGGTCCCGCTTCGCTCACCGCCGCCGGAAGCCGAAGCTAATGTTATTCTATGGGAAATTTTTCTTTACAAATAACTTATTAACTAATACGTATTTTTAAATTCTGCTTTCACATTCTGGGAATTCCCAGCTGTTAAATTGACGGACCTTTTTTAAAAAATTATTTTTTTAATTTTTTATATTTTATTTTGAAGCTGCAAAATACGAATTTTCAATATGTGAAATTTTTCATTTTGCAATATCAAAATAAAATATTAAAAAATAAAAAAATACATTTTTAAGAAAGGTCCGTCAATTTAACAATTGAGAATTTTCTGACTGTGAAAACAGAATTTAAAAATATGTATTAGTTAATAAGTTATTTGTAAAGAAAATTTCTCCATAGAATAACATTGGCTCGGGCTTCCGGCGACGGTAAGTGAAGAGGGCCGTTAAGTCTGATCTTAAATCTTACGAACTTTCGTAGAATGGGCGTGCTTAAGAACGATCTTAAACTTGGTACTGCGGTACCTCAATGTAAGTCCCCGGTGGGAGAAACGAGTTTGCCAAATGGAGACGCCGAGCGACCCACGTTGTGATTGCGCGCGCATCCAGTTACGATTTGACTTAAGATATCTCTGATGTCGTCGTAAGATAGTGAGACACCATCGAGCTCTAATTTAGGTAGAGAGCGAAATAGCAACCCCCTTATATGGCTAACATCACCGAGTCTCTGTCACAGGACAATGACTTTTAGATTTCTCATTTCTCGTGTGCACGTGAACTACTACGGCATTGTGTTAACCGAAAGCCGAATCATCGAGGTATTGCGCCAGCGTGGTACGTGATCTTTCCTCGTGGTCTGTAAGCGCATAGCGTCAAGCCGTGCCAAGCGTGAATTCTCGCCAAACTCACTTAGCTCCTTAGAGGTCTGCCGCTACAAAGAGACGCTAGTAACATCGAAATGTTGTCTTGATCTTCAGTTCTCATAGGCGTTATATATTAAAATAATATTTTTAATTTTCATTATTGACGATATTGGCATAAAAAAAATAAACCCGTCAAAAATCGGAGCAAAAATTTATAGGAATATAATACTTTCATCTTATAACTGTAAAAGAAATTACATTATAATAATATAAAAAAAATAGGACAGATTCTATTTTTTAATGTCTTCATAATAATTTTTTTATTAATAATCTAGATGCATCATTATTTAAGATATTTGTTTTATTTATTATTTTCTTCTTTATATTTAAGAAGTAGGTATTCGATTAATGGAAAGTTTTAGTCACTGGTTTCCAATCAATTTATACGTTTTGACATTTCCTGAACACGATTGCACTATTTTAAGTGTCTTCGTGTATGCATAAACTTTTGTGGATGCTCTATCTCATAAATAAGTGGACGAAATTTAACCAAACTTGATATTTAGTTTTAAAATCGAAATATAAGTTAGTGTCTATAAGCTGTTGCTGAAATTTTGCCCACCAGAGCGGTTCTGCGCTCAAAGCTGGTAGACGTGAGGTGCCGGATTCGATCCCAGCTCGCGCTCGTTGACCTAGTCGTTTAGAGTTTTCTGTGGTTTTCTCCGAAACTTGTGTAAATACGGACTAGGACCCTTTAGAAAGACTCCCCCACGGAGGGCACTCCTCCTTATGCCTAAGATCCTAGTGTAGCCAATCAGCCTTACTTCCAAAACACCAAACGCCCATTCATCCCATATATATTTTATTGTATTTATTTATTTGTTTCAACATAGTACGAAACTTCGCATAAATATGCACAGTGAGAATTATTTTTTAACGAATTTTTGTGAATTAAAAAGAATTTTTTTAAATAGTAATAATCAATTATGAAAAAAAAGATGGTTGTAAATGTAGATGCATAACTTTTCACTGGGCAGGGGGGAGGGGGGTCTGTAAATTTTTAATATTAGTGTTTTTGAAAAGAACCCGTCAATACTTTTAAAACGAATGATTGACCATAAGTCTAGAATAATTAACAACAATTTTTTCAGTTTTTTTTCGTTTTTTAATAAATAAATTAAAAACTTAGGAAGAAAAATGCAGTAATTAAAATATGAATGTGGTCTATAGGACACAAAATAAACTTTCTTTAGCCATTATTATATATATCTTTGAAATGAAAATCATTTGCATTCATCATGAAAAGAAATTTTAATAAAAAATTATTTTAATTAGTATCTAATTTACATTGTTCGAATTTGTATAGCATAATATAAAAGAAAGTTTTGTGATGGCCCCAACATACTATATATTTGAAATGTTTTTATTTCTATATTTTATTCAAAAGATTTTTTTTTATTTTTTATCTTTTTTTTTATTATTATAATTTATTTGAATAAAAATCGCTTAGCAGAGTTTTCATTGGAAAAAGAAATAATAATAAGAGTAATAAATAAATAACTCTTATAATATATTTGTCAAAGAATAGTAAATATTCTTTGGTATTTACAAGCTAAAAAATGTTTTTAATGGGAAACAAACTATCGCCAAGAAAGCGATAAGTAGCGAAAAAAGTTAGCTCAACGAAATATCACGTGATACATGTTGGACACGTTTTCTTTCGTAAAAAAAAAAAATAGTCCAGGCTAGAGCCCCTAAATAAAATAGTAGGCCGGCGCATCACCGCCATTTTTTTGCCTCCGAAAAGGACAGCATTCCCGCTTGGCGTCCTTATCGCTTCCCTAATGATTTTAAGAAATCTTGATCTGAGCTAATCCGGTCAAGATAAGAGCAATAAGCAACAATAATATTCCTAAAAACACATTTTTTTCACAGTACATTCTCAGGATGTCATTTTATTCTGAGGATATCCTATGGATGTACTGGGGTAACATGTGTTGTTAAAACGGTTTCTGTTTCTTTTACAAAATGACGCCAAAACTCAAATACACAGTAATAGAAGAACTTTATATTCACTCCTTGAATAATTATAGCAGTTTATCGCTAAACAAACTTCTATATCATAGTTTACTTAGCTAAAATTATGAAATATAATAAAATAAGTTACTCTAAAGTAACGTAAGACGATAAAAAAAAAAATGTTTGTCGTTTGTTTATCAGAGAAACGCGCTGGGTACATGTGGCAACCCTAAGGCAACAAAATGCCTGATGCGCCAGCTCGTATATATAGGAGCCTTAGTCCAGGCAACGAAGGCTAAAATTTCACGAATCGAAAAAAAAAATCGTGTAGTTTTGAAATTTTGCATACTCATAGCCGAGAGGGTCTTGAATAACATACTAAAAGTTCCCGCCCGTGGTGGGTGAGCGGGGGGCAGGGGGGGGGCATTTAAGGAGGGCACTTTTCAGCTTTTATTAAATATTTTAAAACCTATCACATTTAGAGAAAAAATGTCAATTACAAAATTAATCTACGTAAAATTTTCTACAAAAATGTACCTTACATTTTGTTTGTATGATCAATAGTTTAGAAGATATAGGGGAACGTAATAACACATTTTCTAGAAAAATTCATTTTTGCAATAGTAAAATCAACTAAAGTGTGCAATTAAAAAGGTTTTTGTCAAATATTTTCTAATGTACAAAACAAATATATACATAGGGAATATGCAACGATAATACGACATGTTTTGTAAGTTTTATGTAATTTTAAGGCTAGTAGGCGCAAGTGGCGGTTTGAGTAAAAATCCAGATAATGAAGACACAAAACAGATCAACATTAAAAAAAAAAATCGTGTAGTTTTGAAATTTTGCATACTAATAGCCAAGAGGGTCCTGAACAACACATTAAAAGTCCCCGCCCGTGGTGGGTGAGCGGGGAGCAGGGGGGCATTTAATAGGGGCAATTTTCAGTTTTTATTAAATATCTCATAAACTATCGCATTTAGAGAAAAAATGTCAATTGCAAAATTAATCTACGTAAAATTTCCTACAAAAATGTATATTACATTTTGTTTGTATGATCAATAATTTAGAAGAAAAAGGAAAACGAAATAACACATTTTCTTAAAAAATTCTTTTTTGCAATAGTAAAATCAACTAAAGTGTGTAATTAAATGCGTTCTGGTCAAATATTTTCTAATGTACAAAACAAATATAAGCATAGGGAATATGTAAGGACAATACATCATATTTTGTACATTTTAAATAATTTTAAGGTTAGTAGGCGCAAGTGGTGCTTTAGGTAAAAATCCAGATAACGAAGACCCAAAACCGATCAACATAAAAAAAAAAAATTTGAAATTGAGCACAGTTATAAAGTTAAGTGTCTCCAACAACATACTAAAAGTCCCCAACCATGGGGGTGAGCGGGGGGCAGGGGGAATTTAAAGGGGGGCACATTTCAACATTGATTACGTATCTTGAAAACTATCGCATTTAGAAAAAAAATGTCAATTACAAAATTAATCTACGTGACATTTCCTACAAAAATGCACATACATTTTGTTTGTATGATCAATAGTTTAGAAGATACAGGGGAACGAAATAGCACATTTTCTTGAAAAATCCTTTTTTGCAATAGTAAAATCAACTAAAATGTGTAATTAAAAGGGTTCTTGTTAAATATTTTCTAATGCATAAAACAAAAAATATATGCATAGGGTATATGTAAGGATAATACAGCATGTTTTGCACATTTTAAATAATTTTAAGGTTAGTAGGCACAAGTTGCGGTTTAGGTAAAATTGCTTTTTAATCCCTGACTTAAAATAGGGGTGTTATAAATTTGAAGCCTTTGTTTGTCTTTATACTTGTAGTCATTTCATTTTAACATTTTTTTTTTCTGGGGAGTTAGGCAAGTGCAAGAGAAATGCAGTGCACGAGAAATGCTTTTGATTCATAAAAAAAAAAAAAAAAAAAAAAAAACTTTTTTATTATTAAAAATAATTCTCTTTCAGAAATTTAAAACACTGCAAAGGAAATATTCTAAAACTATGCCAATATATAAAAATAAAAAATTGTCATATAAAATCAGTCTTTGAAATCATAACTACTCGTTTTATTGGCAAATCTATTCTGTGTTTTTTTTTTTTTTTTTTTTTTTTTTTAATTTAATTTTTTATGTTATTTACAATAGTAACATAAACTATAGTTCATAATTAACAGGATTCGGGTTAAATATTTTCTACTCATACAAATAAATATCTATATGTGCATGTGAGCGCGCAATGCGCCAAGTTTAAAGAGTGGAAGTCAAAATATACAAATCTAAAAACTCCACTTTTCTGTAAGATATCCGTAAGATACAAAGCAACCTTTATATTTTCTTAACTATTGATCATACTAACAAATGTAATAGGCATTTTCATGGGAAATTTTACGTAGTTTAATTTTGTAATTGATATTTTTTTATCTGTATGCGATAGTTTTCAAGATATTAATAAAAACTGAAAAGTGCTTCCTTTAAATGTCCTCTGCCCCCCTCCGCTCTCCCCCCCCCATGGTTGGGGACTTTTAGTATGTTGTTCAGGACAGGACACTTAACCTTATAACTGTGCTCATTTTCAAAACTATACGATTTTTTTTTTAATGTTGATCGGTTTTGGGTCTTCGTTATCTGGATTTTTACCTAAACCACCACTTTCGTCTACTAACCTTAAAATTATTTCAAATGTACAAAACATGCTGTATTATCCTTACATATTCTCTTTGCATATATTTGTTTTGTACATTAGAAAATATTTCACCAGAACCCATTTAATTACACACTTTAGTTGATTTTACTATCGCAAAAAAGAATTTTTCAAGAAAATGTGTTATTTCGTTCCCCTATATCTTCTAAACTATTGATCATACGACCAAAATGTAACATACATTTTTGTAGGAAATTTTACGTAGATTAATTTTGTAATTAACATTTTTTCTCTAAATGCGATAGTTTTTAAGATATTTAATAAAAACTGAAAAGTGACCTCCTTAAATGCCCCCCTGCCCCCCGTTCACCCACCACGTGCGGGGACTTTTAGTATGTTGTTCAGGACCCTCTTGGCTATGAGTATTCAAAATTTAAAAACTACACGATTTTTTTTACTTTCTCGTACCCATAAGGTAGAGAAAGTATTGTTTTGGGGTCCAATTTTCGAACGCGAGATTTTGTTATATTTACACGTTTTGAGGTCCCCTGAATACGAAAATCATGTTTTTAGCAAATGGTCTGTGTGTGTGTCTGTGTGTTTGTGTGTGTGTCTGTCTGTTATCAGCATATCTCAAAAACAAATTATAGCAGAAAGTTCAAACTTGGTATTCTAAATGTGTATCATATAGGGATGCTACAGTAATCTTTTCGTTAAGATCAAGCAAATGGTTCGTGTACAGGGACAATCAAGAGTATTCTAATACATTACGTCTATGGGGGAAATTGCAGGAAAGTAGAGTTTAACATCTATAGACTGCACTAAACCAAATGAAACGAATATTTTTTTTTTTTTTTTTTGTAATAGAGATAGTTAACGGGAAAAAAATTTTTGGTTATGTAGGAGCCTCGCCTCCCCCCCTGGGGGGGGAAGTCCCCCCTCGAGGGGAGTAAATTTTCATGATGGGTATCTTTCAAAAATCTCGCCAATACCTTTAAAATGAATGGTTGAACCATCGATCTGCGATAATTTAAAACTAAGATATCGATTTTTTTTTTACTTTTAACGAAAAAATAAAAAAACTTAAAAAAAAAAATCACTTTTTTTTTTTTTTTTTTTTTTTTTTTTTTAAATATTGAGAATAAAATGGACTTTTTTTGAATATTTGGTGTTATACTACTTCTCTAATATGGAAATCGTCTGCCTTATCATAAAAGATAATTTTTTTTAAATAATAATTTTAATAAATTATTTTTTAATAACCGAATTAATTTCTATATAAATGTAGGTGCATTAATGAAACGGGGGGTTGAGGGGGGCGGTAGCCCCCTTCACACAGAACTAATTATCATATAAAACTCTTCAGAAGCCTAATATGAATTGTTTAACATAGGTTTACATAACAGTACTCTTTATCTTACCTATTAATCTGCAACCTGTATTTATAGTATTAAATTTCAGGGTAAGAGAAAGTCGTGTGAGTGACACACCAGATTATTTGAAATGTTGATCGGTTTTGGGTCTTCGTTATCTGGATTTTTATTCAAACCGCCACTTGCGCCTACTAGCCTTAAAATTACTTAAAACTTACAAAACATGCTGTATTATCCTTTCATATTCCCTATGTATATATTTGTTTTGTACATTAGAAAATATTTGACAAGAACCCTTTTAATTACATACTTTAGTTGATTTTACTATTGCAAAAAAGAATTTTCTAGAAAATGTGTTATTTCGTCATCTATATCTTCTAAACTATTGATCATACGAACAAAATGTAATGTACATTTTTGTAGGAAATGTTACGTAGATTAATTTTGTAATTGACATTTTTTCTCTAAATGCGATAGTTTTTAAAATATTTAATTAAAACTGAAAAGTGCCCCCCTGCCGCCCGCTCACCCACCACGGGCGGGGACTTTTAGTATGTTGTTCAGGACCCTCTTGGCCATGAGTATGCATAATTTCAAAACTACATGATTTTTTTTTCTATTTATCCTATTTTGACTGGACTAAAAATAGGGATTCTCCCTCTACAAGTATATCTGTTCGATGTGAGACACTAAATACAGCTTGCGTTTTGTTTACATCTTAAGACAGAGTTTGTGTCTAACAGACATCTTTATCGTTGCGCCATCTGTTAAGCAGATGTTAAACTAAACATTAAAGATTTATGCTGCACTCGCGACTCAGTGTTTGAGAGCAGGAACAAGAGTAAGTCATGAAATAAGTCTTTAGATAAGTCTTTGAGTTAAGTCAGGGAAAAAAAAAAAAAAAAAACATTCCATGATAGACATTTGTAATAGGGACTTTGGCAACATAATAAATATAAACAGTGATAACTTTCTCCTTGAATTTTTTATGGTTTTGTTCGTGATCATATAATCTAGTTCGTGTTATGTACGTTATTTATAGACTTAACAGTTTATAACATGGCTTTTTAAAACAGAAATTACAATATTTAACGGAACAGTCGATTGAGCAGCTTTTTTAAAAATCTAATATTTTTTCTGTTTTAGAAAATAGTTCAGAATTCTAGAGCAATGTCTTCTCTGTATAATGCTATTATAGCGAAAGCCGATCCACATGTACCTAATAAATTAAGACCACTTTGGGTCCATCCTGCAGGTATTGTAGTACATTTCTGTAACTTGAAGTATTTTTTTATTCTAAACTAGTATTTAGAAATTCTATTAAAAATTCTTGCATGTTTTTGTTTAGGTGTTTTTAGTGCTTTCACATTATTTGTATTTCTTGTTAGATGTTCGAAATTGTTTTAGCTTAAAAATTTTCTTGGAAAGGATTTAATAATTTAGAATTTTTTTTTGTTGTGAAGAAAAGGAATGCTGGTGGTCTATGGCAGGCTATATTTTCTTTAACCTCAGTAATTAGGTTTTCTAAAATGCCTCGAGAATTTTAAAATTATCAAAATATGTGCAAGAAAAATTAAAGAATTTAAATATTTTATTACATAATGAAATTCACAGAATTTGAATTATTTCAAAATGTTTAACAAAAACAAAGGTTTTTGTAGCAATGTTTTAAATCAAGCAGAGCACATACAATGTAATCCACTGCACCATGTGAAGGATCTTTCACCAAGAAGCAATGATTTTTTTCCAAATGTTGCATTTTAGGCCAATTGAAAGATTTGTATTGATCAAAAGAAGAAAAAAAAAAGTATTTTGTGACCACAATTTTCTCTTTAATCAGTTAAAAAATAATAATAACTTTCTTTTTTTTTTAATTGAAGCACTATATTTCAGTTACTATCACCATTACATTAAACAAAATTTTCATTCATATTTGCTAATTACTCTGAACTTATATTAAGCAATGTTTGAGAGCGACAGAGACAGATTAAAATTACTTTCTATTAAATAGACAATTAAAAAAGTGATCAGAATCTAGTTTTGGGGTGCTACACTGTTTCGCATATTATATGTTTCTGTAAGTGCGCTACTTCGTCAATGTTTCCTCACTGTGAGTAAAGAGTTTCTTTGATTTCACTTCAATTAAGTCACTTATTTATTGTAGTTCCATTATGTCTTATTTGTTTGTCATTGTACACTATGTGTAATGCACTGGATTGAGTATTGTTAGAGTGCATGCATTGTTTGTGTACATGAAAACCAAAAAGAAATCACTGGATGTGGCAGCCTCATGTATGATGATGTTTTTTAACCCTCGCTTTCCTAAGATGGGGTCATTTTGACCCTATTTGGAAATGGAAAATTAGTTAAGTGCACTTCATTTAGTTGGCACATAAGATGATTGTGAAAGTGTGCTAATTCACCAGAGATAGCAAACTCTGACTGAAGTGCTTTCTACATCATTTTTGCACAGAGTAAAGGGATTTAGGGTATATGCATTTGGAAAATATCATATATTTTCAAATAAATATATGTCGTACAAAGTTTTTAGGAAAAGCTTATCAATTCTTCCATCCACAAATATATTTTTTATCAATCAGTGTATTTTAGTAATATAAAGATACTGAGGCGTGGTTAAGGGTGTGATTAACTCCAAACGTTTAAGAAAGAAGTACACAACATCACGAACTACTGATAAAGTTTAAATTCCCACATATTAGAGTGTTTACTAACAGAAGAAAATACACCTTGTATTCACAAAAGTTGACAGAAAATTAAAAAATATCCCAGAATAATATGTATAGTATGTAAAAACTAAAACGCATTGGGTAAAAACCAAAATACACTATTTCAGATATTTCTGTGAAGTCCTACTTCACGAAGGATGTTGTGTCACTGACTATATACATGTATTTGTTGTTGTTAGATATTTTTCAAACTTTTCTTTGCTGTAGTCCTTAGAGGACAGCTTTTTCTGTGTAGAAAATGGACCATTAAGTCCTGATGTTACAGACTGCCTTTCATCAACTTCTGTAATGAACCATGCCTAAATATCTGTATGTCATTAAAACACTAAAAATTATGTACAAGGAAATAAAATTATAAAAAATAATGTAATGAGAAGTAAAACAAATATGAGATATACTTTCCTAAATACTAGAAAGGATTATGCACTAAAATAGTTTCCAAGTTATATAATAACATTCTAATAGCTTACAAATTCCGTAAAAAAGCAATTTATGCTGCATACCTACTACTCAATCGAATCATATGTACCAACACTTGATTACAATTTAACACATAAGCTTTAAGTAGAGTTATCCACGTTGTACAATTTCGGAGGCAGGATATTTTGATCCTAATCAGAAGTAAAATCAAGCTCTAATTTTAGGTATTTTTTTCAAAACGATGTTTTATCTACAAAAGGATTTTATGCATTTGTGTTTAACTTATTAAATTTCATTGGTTTTTATATTTAATAGTGTTATTTACCCTATCAATTGCTGTGAAATAAATTTAAATGATTTTAACATGAATATGTAAAAATATTTTCTGAAATACCGTGAAAATTTTGAGGAAATCCTAAAAGGGGGGCTGATCCAATTCTGCCTTGATCTTAGGACTGCAAGGGTTAAAGCACTGGTTTAAAACTTTTTAAAAACACTTAAAATACATTGTTTAAAATAAGAAAATCTGCTGACAGCAAAGGACCCCTTGCTGTGTTATTGATTTTTACGTTATTCTACAATTCATGCACAGTGAGGTTGAGTATCCAGCGACGTTTTTACAGAATTTTTAAGAATGAAACTCACAATATGTAAACTATTGCTGTATTATCGATTTTCATACAATTTTGCAATTGTTTTTGTCCTAGAATTGGTGTTCTGAATGATCTTCTTTGTTTAATTTTTGTTTCACTTCGTGAATTTTAAATATAATATTTTGAAAACTATGTTTTATTATGATTTTGCCTTTTAAACAGTTTGCTTTCGTACATATTTAGAGTTTTGTTTTATTTGCAGAAAGCGTTGCTCTATTACGTAACCAGTGGAATGTTCCAACTTCTAAACAATCGAAAAAGGCGCCACGTTGGGGATTTTTGTCAAACGTGCCAAGTGGCACCTTAAAGCAATTTTTCTCCAATTCTGCCTTGATCTTAGGACTGCAAGGGTTAAAGCACTGGTTTAAAACTTTTTAAAAACACTTAAAATACATATAAAAGTAAGTCATTTCATGCCCAAAATTATAATAAATGCACAAAAAATGAAAAATACAAGAATAAAATATCCTGCACAATAAACAACATTTAAGCATATTATTCAGTTACCTTGTTATCTTTTTTTTTTCCTTCAAAATAATATTTTTATTTTATTTAGAACATACATACAACAAAGAAATTTTTTTACACCAGTCAAGAACAGCTTACTTTTCACAAGCAGGTGAAAAACCTTTATGCATATTCATTATACTTAACATTCATTCAAACTTGCAAAAATATTGTGAACAGCCATTTACATCTATACATATAAAAGTGTACTTCCACTCACTCTCTTACTCACTGACTCATCAACGCAAAGCAAAATCTACTGGAGCCACCAACTCGAAACTGGGTCAGATTATAGAACATATAGCGTAAGCACCCCCTAAGAAGCGATTTTGCAAAATTCTATCATTTTAGTCTCATAAATAGGTATATATGTAACTTTGCTGATTGATGCACAATGCGAATGGTGGAGGTAGGGGCCCACAAAAGTATGTTTGCCCCAAGTCTCACACAAAGTTAATTGGGGCCCTGACACTAACAAACCCTCGTTAACTTCATGTGAGGCCTGAGGTTTTGCACACAAATCTTTCTTCTATATTTTCCTGTACAAATTCTCAATGCATATAATTTTATTAAAACTTTTATTTAATAAAATTAATTTCCAGGATGACTGCAGATGATTTGTTTCATATCTATACTAATATTATAAATGCGAAAGTTTGGATGGATGTGTGCATGTTTGTTACTCAATCACTTCATAACGGCTAAACGGATCTGGATGAAATTGTGTACAGAGATAGATAATAGTCTGGAAAAATTTTATCAAATTTCCAGTATAAATAGTACTATTTATACTGGAAATTTGATTAAATTTTTTAAAATTAATTAAAATATGAAAATAATAAACTGGAAATTGCCTTAATATAAGCCATTTAAATTTTTAATTGTTGCCAAAAAAGTTTATGAGGTATTTTTATTTATTTATTTTCAACATAAAATGAAATAATGTTTTCACGCGAAAAATAAAAAATTACTAAATGTTAAATTGGTGAATGAGAAAATGACGTCTTTATAACTTTGAAATAAAATAGTAATAATACAAATCTAGCATGTTTCTTCTGAATTTTATTTCATAGCATTTTTTTATATACCTCAACTTCAGATTTGTTTTTTAGCTCGGACGAATCACGCTAAACATAAAAGCTAATTCAGCATTTTAAAGGTATTTACTTATTGATAAATTCTGGACAAATTTTCATACTGAAGTAGATCGGACGTTTTTCACCGAGGACAGCTACTTAAAGCCAAGTAGCGCTTAAAAAATATAACTAAATTATAAAATATTGAAAAGAAAGAAAAATATAGAAAAATAGAAAAAGATAAAGTATTAAAATATAGAAATATTAAAATATGGAAAGAGATAGAAAGAAATAGGAACAATAATCGCATAAATTATATTTTGGTCTAAAACGGCAAAAAAATTCAAAAGTCACCAAGTGGAGCTATATTAAGGTTGTACCATGATCAGGTTTACATATTAATTAATTAATTTATTTTTCTATATACCAACTACTATTAACTAAGAATAAAGTATATATAACCACAATATATATATATATATATATATATATATATATATATATATATATATATATAATAATACCTGTCTCATGAGATAGACATAGCTGATCATAGCATATTGTAATATTATATTTGGCTTGAAATTGCTGTTATTTTATGGTTGATCGATTAAATCAAATAAATATAGGAAATAACTTGAAAGCAAATATTATGTATATCACGCATAATGTTGTTAGTTGTTCATATGTAACTGGGATTCAAATATAAAAGGGCTACTTCAAATTTTTTGATACTGTCCATATTGAAACTGTAATATATGATAAGTACCCAAATGGAAGCCAACAGGCAGGGACGTATCCAGAGAGGGCTATCTAGGGGCTTGACCCCCCCCCCACACACACACACACACCAAAAAAAAAAAAAATGCAATTTATTTATAACTATGCTTAATTAGTATATGTTAGTATATAGTTGTTTTCAATAAGATATTATTTATAAGTGTATGTTTTAAAAGGTAAACATATTAATGTTTTTGGAGAATCATTATTATAACATTTTAATTAATATAAAAACAAAACTTTAGGCTTCTAAAAATTTATTATTTATAAATCATTTCGATTGACAAATAATTTTATTTGCAATACAACATTGTATATTTCAATTTTTTTAGTATTGTGCATTTAGTATTATGTATTTAACCAGTAAAATAAAAATGCATAGCCAATATTTTGTATTTAAATATTTTATAGAAAAATATAACTTTTTTTTTTTTTTTTTTTTTTATAATGACTGCTGATATTGCAAGTTTTTAAGAAAAAGCAATAATTCTGAATGTAAAACAAGATTGAATTGCGTCTGAAATTCTTATAATTACTGTGAGACAAGAGAAATATGAATGCTTTCTGAACATGTATAAATTGTAATAAATTTAATATTTACTCGTACAGATTTTTAAAAAAATTATTAGTCTAAGCTGTAGGGCCCACCAGTGGCCAAGCGGTTCTACACTCAAAGCTGATAGACTTGAGGTGCCAGGTTCGATCCTAGGGCACTCTGGTCGTCCTAGCTGTTCAGAGTTTTTCGTGGTTTTCTCTGAAACTTTTATAAATACGGGCTAGGACCCTTTAGAAAGACCCCCATGGAGGGCACTCCTCCTTATGCCTAAGACACTAGAGTAGTCAATTAGCTTTACTCCCAAAACACCAAACATTAGTAGTTAGTTCAAGCTATAAACAGGTATAAATATTTATACAATAATAATAATAATAAATAGATAAAAATTTATTAATAAATGATAAGTGTAATAAATATAATTATTTTCAAATTCATATTAATTTACTGCCCTCATATATTATGTTCTACAGGAAAAAAAAAAAAAAAATCCAGTATTCCTGTGTTTTCATGGCTTATGTGAAAATTCATAAGTAACTTTGGAATTTTAGAATTTCATAAATATTAATATAAATAAACGTAAACATACAATATATATATATGCATACTTTGTATATATCTCTTAGGTTATAAACCTGTATATTTACCTAAACTTTTATAAATTATCTACAAATTGTTTTAAGATTTGTTAATTTATAAACAGCATAATATTTAGATATTCACTTGTGTATGGCAAATATTACTAAATCTTTTTCTAACTAAATTCTAGCTCATTTATAGATTTTGAATTTTGACAATAGAGGTTTATGATGGGTTCTTGATGGTTTAAACTCTTGTCATGTCAAAAAACCAGCCCTATTTATAGCGCATAAACATTTTACTATGCCTGGATACGAAGTTTAAGGTAATAACTTATATTTGTTTTAAAGTTAAGGTGGTGGTGGTGGTGGTGGTGGGGGAGATAAACTTTAGCACACACGCTTTTGGCATGAACATGCTTTTGGCTTAAAAGCATGAAAATTCATGGAGCCTCGGTCGCTATGTTTTCTGCTGTTTGCTCGCTTCGCGAGCATTAAACCCAAAAAAAAACATCACTGTATACCCCTAATTAGCGATGCATGAATCAGTAAATGTTACGTTTCGATACAACTGAAAAAAGTATCGATACTCTGATTCGGGTCTCGAATCACCATCATATCACGCGATCAAAACATCGGCAACGGCAATAAGCAATGGCTGCCATGTTATATCTATCGCAAACAATCCAGAACGACATCGTTATCGTTCAAATCGGCGCCAAAGAAAAATCGCCAAATCTAGCTGAGGGGAAATACTATAGTTGTACCAAGTTTTTGACACGTGACAGTTTTTGACGGTTTAAACCATGGTTAAAACCGTCTTGTCAAAAACCTATATTTATAATTTAATTGTCATATAAAAACTTAGATTAATAATATATAGTTCATAAAGATTTTTTGAAAAGTAAACAAAATGAAAAACACATTGTTACAACATTTTGATTAATATAAAAAATGAAACTTTAGGCTTTTAAAATTTTATTATAAATTATTTGTATGTTAATTCAAAATAGGCTGTGATACTTATATATATTATTACGAAATTTATTTATAACTATGTTTAATATAGTATATGTTAAACTTAGTTATGTGATACTTTAAAAATATAGTTGTTTTTAATAAGATATTATTTATAAGTATGTTTTGAATGGTAAACATATTAATGTTTTAGGAGAAATATTATTATAACCTTTTGATTAATATAAAAATAAAACTTTAGGCTTCTAAAAATTCATGATTTATAAATCATTGATAGACCATTTTGACTAATAATTAAAAAATTATTTACACTGATAAATCATTTTATTTGCAATACAACATTGTATATTTCAATTTTTTAGTATTGTGATTTTAGTATTATAATATGTATTTAACCAGTAAAATAAAAACACATAGCTTAATATTTTGTGTATTTAAATAATTTACATTTTTTTTTTTTTTTTTTTATGACTGTTGATATTGCAAGTTTTAAAGAAAAAACAATAAATCTGAATGTTAAACAAGCTTGAATTGCGTCTGAAAGTTTTATAATTACCATGAGACAAGATAAATATGAATGCTTTCTGGACATGTATAATTTGTAATAAATTTAATATTTACTCGTATAGATTTAAAAAAAAAAAATTAATTAGTCTAAGCTGTAGGGCCCAACAGCAGCCAAGCTGCTCTAAGCCCAAAGCTGGTAAATGAAAGGTGCCGGGTTCGATCTCAAGGCACACTCGTCGGCCTAGCCATTCAGAGTTTTTCGTGGTTTTCTAAGAAACTTGTATAAATACGGGCCAGGACTCTTTAGAAAGACCCCCCCCCCCCACAGAGGACACTTCTTCTTAGGCCTAAGACCCTAGAGTAGTCAATCAGCCTTACTCCCAAAACACCAACAGTCCAAGCTATAAACAGGTACAAACATTTATACAATCAATAATAATAAATAGATAAAAAATTATTAATAAATGATAAGTGTAATAAATATAGATTATAAATATAATTATTTTCAAATTCATATTAATTTACACCCAACATATATTATGTTTTACTTAAAGAAAAAAAATAAATCTGGTATTCCTGTATTTTCATGGCTTATGTGAAAATTCATAAGTAATTTTGAAATTTTAGAATTTCATAATTAATACGAATAAACATAAACATACAAAATATGTCTATGCATACTTTGTATATATTTCTTAGGTTATAAACCTGTATATTTACCTAAATTTTTATAAATTATCTACAAATTGTTTTAAGATTTTTTTATTTATAAACAGTATAATATTTAGATATTCACTTGTATATGGCAACTAAATCCTATTTCTAACCAGATTCTAGCTCATTTATAAATTTTCATTTTGAAAATACAGGTTCTTGACGGTAAGAGGTTTCTGACAGGTTTTTGACGGTTTAAACCCTTGTCATGTCAAAAACCACTTTTTGACGTCAAAAACCCAACCCTGGTTAAAACTGAGAAAAATCTGGATGGCAACGCAACCTGTTGGACGATTTTCACTAAAACATAATAGCTACTAATTTATGTCATGGTGCAGCTGCTATAAATTTATATGTAATTCTGTGCTATGCAGTAGTTCCTGAGATACAGTTGGAACAAAATTTTTGTCACACACAGATAGACATTTTCAAAAAATGGTCAAATTGTGTTCTGGATCTCTCAAAACATGTAAATCCATTGAAAACCGGAAGTTCTTCTATTGAGTACAGAAATCATTTGCTGTTTTACCCAATATTACTAAATTTCATTAACTGAATAATTATATGTATTTAAAAATATATTTGAAAACTATAAAAATGTATACCAACAAAGGAAGACTGCATGTAAAATTTATGTACACTAGTGTTCTAGGGTTAAATTAAAATTTCATTAAATATTTGTACTTTTGTTGGGCACACTACTTTATTCCAACATCGTATGTATAACATGTGAATGGTTTCTTAAAGATTTGCTACTGAAATGATGTTCTAAGATGTAAATAAAAGAAATTATTCTAAAATCTGCAAAATTCAGAAATCCACAAGCACTTTGTTTTAAGGTGTGCGGATTTTTGAGAATGTACTGTAGTCATCAATTCTTTTTTTGCAACACATTTTTTTTCAAAGAATTTAACTGAATTCTTCCTTACAATTATGCCTTCATCAGATAGCATTTTAAAAAATTAGTTAATTGGATAATTCTCTGCAAATAGGCCATTTTCACATAAGTGGCACAAGAAAAAAAAATCTCATCGGAAGTTTCCAATTTTTTGTAACACTATACCTGAAAAGGTACTTAATAGGGAAAAAATAGTCGTTACACTCAATATTAAAATATACTATAATTTGTAGATGATTACAAAGTGGGAATGATTATAAAGTGAAGGAATGATGATTTTTGTTAAAAAAAAAAAAAAAAAAAGATATGTGTAAAATTAAATTTTAATAGAAGTTTTGTTTAGGAAATACAAATCTACTTCCTCGACTATTACAAGGCACTGGAGGTTTGATTTTTTTGACAATATCACAAAATGGGTAGTCCAAGGATGTTCTCTCTCATAGGCCACTTGAACGTTCCATTGCCTGTGGATTCCATGGCATTCACTTTGACTGACTTTTCACTGATTTCCAATATTTCTCCAGGATATATTTTCTCTTTTCATACTTCCTAAACTTGTATAGGTTTCTGTTAGTTGGGCATGTAAATCTTCACCATTTTTTTTCCCCTGACAGCTGGAGAAACACTTTCTTTTCCTAATTTAACTTCTGCACTTTGCTTCTAGGCAAAAGTTGTATATCTTTCTTATAACCCGCTTTCATTCAATAAAATTTTGATTTATATTTACTAGAAATTTTTTGCTGTTTATGTAACTGAAATTTTAAATATTCTATTTCTTGTTTCATTCTTGCCTTATTTTTCCCTCTAAGTTTTTTACCACTTTCCAAACTTGATGTGCCTTTAGAAATTGAGGGAATACTTAATTCATTACTTAAGGTTTGCGTTTTGGAAGTATCTGATATTTTTTCTTGCTTTTTTTCCCTATATTTTTCAGAACTTTACTTCCATTCTTGTCTTTTTACTTTTAATTCCCGTCTAGTCATTTCTGAAACTTCTTTTACCTGACCTTTTTGTTTTTTTATATTTAAATATTTTAGATGTTCTTTCATTTTTTTTTTTTTTTTTCAGGATCACATTTCAATTTTTTCCTCCTCCTTTTGTCATACTCTTTCTTTTGTAACTTTGGATCAACTTTATTTTTGGCCATATCAACTACAAAAAATAAATAAATAAATAAACCATAATATAAATTTGACCAAACTAATAAATAATTTTCTTATAGTATGTTCCTTACTTAGAAATTAAATAATTTAAGCATTAAATTGTGAAATTAAATAAAATACCCGTAAATTAAAATTTGTAATTGCTACTGATATTTTTATCCTTTATCATAAGTTATTTTATTTATATATTGGGTTGTTCGGAAAGTAATTTCGTTTTTTCCTTCGAAAATGAAAGACGATTTTCTTATATTGTATAAATATTTTAATGAATTATATATTCTCCACTTTGATCGGTTTCTTAGCGATCTCACGAGTTGTTATTTGGCAGTTTTTCATAAATCAATACTTTATTTTGTCTTCATTAGCACAAACTGGTTTTCTAGAACATTATGCATCTTCAACTCAAAATTGCCAGAACAAAATTTGGTAAACCAGTTTTGACAATAGCGTTCTTTAAATAAATTTTCTGTGCACACATTGTATACTTTTTTTCCTTGTTTGAATAGTATTTTCGCATTTTTGATAGCAAAAGCAAAATATGCCGAAAATGTCGCTTCTGATTTTCTTTATTTGATAGGGCACTGGGCACCAATCAAAAACTATTGAGCAGAATAAAACGACCTTTTTCACAAGCAAGCCTTGCTATATCAGCTGTCACAATATGTAATGGCAATGCAACTTAAATGTGAAGAAGGTGTGAAAAAAATACAATTAAGTCCTCTGCTGAAAAAAACGAAATGACTTTCCGAACAACCCAATATATATATATTTAATATACTTTAATTCATTTTGGAATTTAATTTAAATTATTTTAGTAGAGTGAAATACCATTTGCTTTATAAGAATAACAAAATGTAGCAAAAATATATTTTTGTATTGTTCTTTAAAAATAATTAAACTAGTCCCTCACAAATGCAACATTCCCTCACATGAGAGAATGACAAAATTTGCATTATTAGCTTCTGAAATGTTCCCTTATGAATAAAATAAAAAAAAAGAATACATATTCTTAAACTATCCCTTTATTTACAATTAAATTAAACAGTAATACATTTTTAAGAAATAAATCAATCTCATAAATTTAAATGAGGGAATGATAATATGTTAACACTTACCCAATCTGTTCTTTCAATTCCACCCTGCACTTGAAGCAACTTGTCCAAGATGGCTGAAATTTGTTTTACAGTTTAGTGAAAACATGTGCTCAGTACATGCGCACTGTTTCTACCTGTATAGTAGTGCCATTTGCTGAAACATCTTGAATTATTTATGGTGAGGGAATGATATTGAAATATGAGTTGCAAATTTTTTTGCCAAATAAAAATTGCATGTAAAGACAAAAGAAAATAATGTAATACATAAAAATAACACTCTTTATATGTTTATTTTAAGAATCAATAGCCAAACAAGAAAAATATAAGTATTTAAGTAAGAAATGAACTTTTTAGTATTTTTAGAATAGAGGTGCTCAACCTGCGGCCCTGGGGCCACATGCGGCCCAGTAGCTATCAATTTGCGGCCCGCGGAAGGTCTGACATTTTAGGCTGCATTAATCATCAGTAAGAGAGAAAAATGAAAAAAGAGAGACAAAGAAAAAAATTTTATTTGTTGGATTCACAAAATTGTCATTCATAAAAAAAATTTCCGGAAGGGAGGGGAGGAAAATGTTGGTTTTTAAACATATTTCTGTCTGAGAGCTAAGTTTTCCATTCTACTTCTTAATTATATAACGCACAGTATGCTCCTTAATTTTTTGTTGGAAAAATTATGGAATAATCCATTGGTAAATAGTTATATCTTTATTTGAGATTAAAAACTGAAAAATGTAACAATCAGTAAGTAAAAGCTCCCTCTCACCCCCTTTTTATGCATAGTGATTCACTTGACTCACTGACTAAAAATATTTTATTAAATGATTGGTTAAAGACACGTAACATATTATGATGCAACCTGAAGTTCTGCACGCAGGCATCTGACAATGATAGTATGCTCCTGTATATGTATATATACAGCAAATAATTCTTTTTATATTAAGTATCTCGTTTATGGCCCTTCCTGTCCGACTCAACAGCGAGAGTGGCCCTCCAGCTAAAAAGGTTGTGCACCCGTATTTTAGAAGGTAATGCCTGCATGTGAGGGATATTCCATAGGTTTAAATATTTAAAAAATATATTTTTCTTTAGCAATGCTTCAATTTTATGGGCTAATATAATAAAACTATGTCTAAACTATATGCTGAATAAATAATTTGTTAACTTTTCTGTTTTAAGAAATAAATATCCTCCATTTTCAGCGTTTTGGCTGATTTGCAGAGAATTACCCAATTGTTTTTCTCATTGATATCATCATCATAATAATCATAATTTTCTTTTCATTAATTTAATATACTGTTGATAATTTCCTTATCACCAATTTGATTCTTGCAGTTTTTCATATTTTTATTATTGTAATTATAAAATGCAAGCACAAAATCTGCATTCAAGGTACTATTTACAAAAATTCTGATTTGCAGATTTGTAACTTAAATTTTGTAACTTAAATTTGTTTGTATCTGGAAAGATGTGCAAATTTCGGACTTCGGCGGATTTCTGGCTCTGTACTGTATAGCTATTAAATATATATATATTAGCATTAAATAAAGTAATAAATACTAATTGTAGCATATAATGTATCTTTATTTAGAGCAAAAACTATGATAACTTGATTTTTACGAGTGTCCACATTAATAGCATGTGAGCATATGTGTATACACATATGCTCAAGAATTAAAACAAAGTGTCGATTCCCCAAAAAAGTATATTGATAAAAGAAGTAATCCTCAGAGGTAATGGAATTAAAAAAATAAATAAAAAATCACAGGAAAAAAAGTAAATGAAATAGTTGAAAATTTTCTTTTTCATATGAAAAAACAAAAAGTATTTTTTATATGCATGTAAAATTTTATTGATGTAGAAAAAATATTTTATGACTTTACATAAGAAATACTGTTAATATATGAGGTATTTTTGTTGAATTAAGTAAAAAAAAATGTAAATTTGAAATTTAATCATACATTTTTTAAACAGAATTTATAGGAAAGGTAATAAAATTTTGCATATTCTGTAAGAAGACAAAAATTGGATGTCCATTTTAAAAGTTTCTATGTCAAAAACTTCCTCAACAAAACAAAAGTACAAAAAATCAAAATTCATCATGCATCATGAGACATCGATGCAGACTTCTGTGCCAAATTTTCTAACTGTGGGTAATTCATGTGGGAACATTAAACATTAACTACAAGTAATGCATTAAATATGCTTTATTTAAAAGAAAACAACTAATTATTTAGAAAAAAAATTACAATGTCTTTATGCATTTTAGGATATCAGATAATTGTTATTTAATATATTTACTGAAAAAAAATTGCCATTTCATATGATTCGGACATTGAAGTTTCTTATTTCAGAAAAGTGTATTTATTGAAAAGAAATTTTACAAAAACACCCAAATATTTAGAATGGAAACAGTTAAGAAATTATTTTAAAGAAAGATAAGAGTGTTTAGATTACTTAAACATAATATAGTTTGTGTTAAAATAGCATTGTTTAGATCGTTACTTTTGGACATAACAAAATGCAAAATATATCTTTCTAAAAATCATCAAACCAGTATTACTTTCCGACGAAAAAATTATCAAACAATCATCACTTATGCCTAGGTACTCATTATTTTCCATTAAAATCATCTGAAAATAAGTTATAAATTTCTCTGGTGCTACATCTTGAATCAGTTAACATTTTAGATGTCCAAAATTCACTTTTTTAGTCCAAAATAATAAAATTTTAAGATATTTACACAAATCTTTTACAATAAATTGTATCAATTCTTGTCTTTGAGCATAATTAGAATTCCATTGAAAAAAATTCAAGTCAATGAGAATTGCATTTATGTTTATTATTAAAGCTTAAATTTATGGTGTGTGTTCTGGTTCACCTTTTGAGACCTGCCCATGTATGATAAACAAAACATAGCTAAACATCATGCACATGCATTATAGACATAATTCGTTTATTTGACAGAATAAGCATTTTTCTAATTAAAAATATTCTTATAATACCTAGTAGCAGCATTTTCTGTTTCTATCTGCAGCAAAATGAAATTTGTCTACAATCCAGAAATACTAGACCCAGGTATGGTATCACAAGACAGGGATCTGTCCAGAGGCAAACTTGGGTCCGTTAAAGGACCCTTCACAAAATTCTATATCTTAAAACAGGACCCTTCACAAAATTATTTATCCTAAAACAGGACCCTTCACAAAATTATTTATCCTAAAACAGAATCCTTCACAAAATTTTTTTATCCTTAAAATCAGACCTTTGATAAATCTCTTTCATTTTCAAAACTAATCTTCAATGGAGCGAACAGACTGCCTGAATAATCATACATGTTTTGTTGTATTTGTCCCCTCAATTTCTAATTTATAAAGTTCTTCTATGCATATATGTGAGTTTAGTTCTGTAAAACTGAACTGAAATGAAACCTTAATTGTAATTTTATGTTGCAAAATTACATTTTTCACAATTTCACAAAAAGAGGACCCTAGCCAAAAAGTTCGGAAGAACTTTATTTTCACACTAAATTTAGATTCACAAAATTATGTATAAAATTTTTCACAATTTCACAAAAACAGGACCCTATGTGAAAAGTCTGGACAGACCCCTGCAAGAAGTATTAGCAATTCAGGAAGCATGTAAAATTTGCATCTACAAAGAAAATGAATTGAGAATATGCAACAAATTTCAGGTTTAATTTCACATTTATTTCAAAGTTATCTTTTTTCCATTGGTTGTTCCTTTATCATCCAAGTGATATGTGAATGAACTTTACCTATATTTTTATTGATTGGCTGATAGAAGACACAAAAGTATTGAAGATTTCTAGTCTAAATAATTTGTGTATAATTTGACATTCCTTTTTTTTTTTTTTTTTTTTTAAGACTAATTTTTAGGGTTTTTACCTTTGTATCATAATCACCCTCTGATAATTTAAAATATATATGCATTTTTAAGCCTAGCATTAATTTTTTTTTAGATGTTAAATTAATAGACAGAGCTTTAAACAATATACAGCACTTGCTGCCATGCTGCGCTTTTTTTGCTATTCGGCTAATAATATAAATGTATGAGTTTTTTTTTTTTTTTTTTTTTTTTTTCTCTGTAATAATTGAAAGTTTTGTAGTTGTGGCAATTTTATTTTTTAATTTAATAAACACATTTTTATATTTTTCTTACACGAAAATTTTAATAACAGCTTTTAATTTCCTTTTAAATACTTATTGTTTCATTAAATAAAAATATATGTTCCTTATTTAGGTCCGAAAACTGTATTCTTTTGGGCCCCTGCATTCAAATGGGTGAGTATCTTTTTGTGTCTATGTTATACTAGTTTATATATAGAAGCATTTTATTAATTTAAAAAGTATAAAATTAAGTTTACGTAGAAAAATTGTTTTTTATTTATTTCATTTTTAAAATTATTAGCATAAAGATAAAAGTTCTGTTTAACAAATTGATACTGTCTATATTCATTGAGAAAAAATAAAGACTTATTTAAATTCATAAAAGTGAATTAAATATTATTCAGTTTTATGATTCATACTATTTAAAGCATCAAAGAAATTTTTTAGTCAGATATTCCTTTCCTGCATTTATTATTTTTATTTTAATTATGTATTATTATTATTATTGAATAAAATTTGTCATTAAATATTTTCATTATCTAATTTATACTCTCACAATTCTTAAGAAGTATATATTTTAGTATTTGTAATTTTAATTCTTTTCTTCTGGTAGTTAAAAATTTATAAAGTTTCAAACATTAGGTATTTATAGGAAACCACTTCTAATGAACTTTCTTACATTTGAGTTTGTGTAGCCTAACACCGCATCAACTGTCAGGCATACTAAAGTTTAACATTAGCACTTGATTATGTATTAAGGAGTAAAAGTGAAATGGTGTAGACTTTCAGAAATTTGCATATCGCAACCAATGTAAACAATGAAACTTAAACTTTTCAGGGGTAAAAAAAGAAAATTCAAGATGGCACTGTTATTAATGATGATTTAGTGTTGACTCTAGAATAAAAGGGCCACTGGGGGGAATTCAATGAAAAGGGCAACCTATTTTTAAAAAAGGGCATTATTTGCAGTTTTCTGTGTTGTGATTTTTGTACATGACAAAAGTAAATTACTAATTTTACATGTATATATGTAGTCTATGTGCATCTGTTCTTCCAGGAATGCTGTAAAACTATTGTTAGAAGGTTACATGTCAGGACGAAAAATATCTGATGGCCTCTGAACATTTAAAATGTTAGAAAATGCCTGGTATTAAAATGCTTTTAAAAGGGCCACCGGATGCTAAAATGTGTTTAAAAGGGCCATCGGGTGGAGCACCCTGTCAAATTAGCCTAGAGGCAGCTCTATGGTTCATCATAAACTGAATCTAAGGAAGTAGTAAAGAATATTAATTTTATGCAAGGAGCTTTTGGAAATAAGTAAACTCTCTATTAAATGGGATGATAGAGAAATGCCTAATCCCACATAAGCAGAAATTAAAAATAATTAAATTTAAGCAAAATTTAAGGAGGAAAAGTTTTTTTTTCTTAAGATTCTTATGCAATAGAAGATTACTATTTTAATGAATACAAGAACATAGAGAAATAATATAAAGTTGTTTTAGTTTTACTATTACTATTTTTTAGGCTTACAATTAGTACAGTACAAATATATATATACATACACATACAGTCGAACCTTGTTAACACTGGCATAGCTAGACCACAATTTTTTTTTTGGGGGGGGGGTAACTTTTTTTTTTTAATATCCCTTTTGTGAAACTGTTTGGTATATACAATTATTTCTACGCTCTTGTATATTCAATAAAATAAAGTATTTGTAAAAATTTTAGATTTCCAGTTTTCGACGGATTTACACATTTTGACAGGTCCAGAACTAAATTTAACCATTTTTAGAAAATGTGTCTGTGTGTGTGCCAAAAATTTTTATGGCAACTGCATTTCAGGAACTAGTGCACAGAATTTCCTTTAAATTTATATGTAGTTGCACCTTCACATAAATTAGTGCCTATCATATTTTGGTGCTGATTACTCAACAGGTGGCGCTGCTATACTGTGATTTCTTCCATTTAAGGGAATGCTATATCTCAAGTTCTATTGTGTATAATTGAACAAAACTCAGAATGTGAGAGGGTCTTTATGAAACATTATACTAAATCAATTTGGGTGCAGATCGGCTGATAGATGATGTTGCTGTGCTGCAATTTTCCTCGCTAACACAAAGGCTATATCTCAGACTTTATTGCATATAATTGCACAAAACTTGGAATATAAGAAACCCATTAGGAAACTGTATGCTGGATGTATTCGGGTGCATATCGGCCGGCAGGTGGTGCTGATGTGCTGTAAATTACGCTCTTGAACAGGAAGTCTAAATTATAACTTCTATTGCATATAAATGCACCAAACTTGATATGCGGGATAACCATTATGAAAACAGCCCTGACTTAATTTTGGTGCATATTAGCCGATAGGTGGCTGTGCTATTACTGACCTTCTATGATTTTCTACATGACTACATCTCAGCATCTATTAATTAAAAATGCGTAAACCTGTATACTTAAAATAGTTATTTTGAAAAGCTAATGGTTAAACTTTTATGCATGTCAGAGTGGTAAAAAATTATTAAGTGGTGCTCTTATACAAAAAGATATTGAAGAAAGTTTTGTGATAACTACAATATACTAGTTTTTAAAGAAATGTCGTTTTAGAGAGATAATATGGGTTTTATTATTTAGATTTAAAGCTCAAGGATAGAAGATGCTGCCTTAATTAAGAATAATACAGCATTGGCAATTTTTTGACACTAGAAATTTGGTCAACATTTTAAGAGTCTACTTCTTCTGATGAACAGCTATGTTCAATTATTTTGATTTGAAACAATTGTTGTGAGTTTTTGAAATTTATAGCATTGCTTGCAAAGTTTGTATTTATTACCTTTCCGTTTTATACATGTTCTGCCTTATAGAAGTTTTACTGTATGCATGCACATGAAATAAAAATTAGTAGGTTGTAGTCATACAAGACTTTCTTCTATATATTATCTTATAACAATTCAAGCAGCACCACAAAATATTTATTACATTATTATTTATTAAAATTATTTTCCATGATAAATGCAGACGACTTTATATCAGAGAAGTAAAACACTAAATTCCGAATGAAAGTCAACTTGTGCTGACATCAAAAGAAAAGAGTTTTTTTTTCTCACATTAAAAATTAAAAATATGAAAGTTTTGTTTCAAATTACCACAAATCTATAGTTCAACTATTTGTTTAAGGTGTTGCTGATTTCTTTTGAATGTTACCCATATTAAAGATTTTACAACCCCTGGGAGGGGGGGGGGGGAGTAATTCCCTGCAGAGGGAAAGCGATGTTCCTACATGCGCACAAACTTTTATCTAGTTTACTACTATTATAAATAATTAATTTTTCAACCATTCATTAAAAACAACTCTCATTATGTACTGCATTTATAGGAAATTTTGTCCTATACTGCCATCTACAAAATTATAAGAAAATGAAATCATAGTGCCACCAGTTAAGCGATTGACTCACTGTTAAGCGATTGTTACACTGTACTTACCAGCAATTTCCCCGTAGACATAATGTATTTGAATTCTCTTGTATGTCCCTGTATATGAACCATTTGCTTGATGTCAACAAAAAGTTTAGTGTAGCATCCCTATATGACACACATTTACAATACCAAGTTTGGACTTTCTGCTGTAATTTGTTTTTGAGATATGGGCAGTTCTACCATAAATTTGACTTTTAAGTCCCTGAAGCATAACTATTGAAATAATTCCTATTTCTATTTTTTTTTTTTTTTCCTTTATCCATAAACTGTAAATCTGAACATTATAAAATTATACAACAATATTTATTAAATAAACTAATTTAAAATTATAATAAAAAATGTTGCTAAAAATTCTTTACTATCCCTTGTCCCTAGTGTCAATTTTTCAGTTTAGAGCTCAAATTGATAAATTTATTTGTGGAAAATTAGATCCACTTAAATTTGTACTTGAACTGACATTATTTTTTAACAAAAATTCTTAATAACACTCAGACTTTGGGCATTTTTAGTACTAATTACTAATTTCTAAACTTTGTTCCTGGATTTTGGTATGCTTACTGTCCTGTAAGCTAAAGTGATGAAGAGAGACACTAGATGGAGCCATTGTGCCTGTTCAATGATAAAAACAGACTGAAAAATACCTACATTTCAGTTAGTAGCAGCCATTTTTTCTTATACTGCTGTTGTGTGAAGAGCAAGCTAAAACAACAAAGTAAAAACCAGTTGGGAGGCTTTATTGGTGGTTTTACCATCCCCAAGGCTTATTATAAAACTTTAGTAGGTAAATTGAAACTTTTTAAGTTGTAAATATTAATTTCATGAAAGGTGTAAAAAATCCATATTCCCCCACTTAACATACTGAAAGCCTGGAATACATGATAACTTTTCTTACCGTCCCTTCCTTATTGTGCCCGTTACATTTTACTAATGAATGGGATGGTAAGGTTTGCATTGGGGACAGTAGTGAAGAAATGCAGAAAATCAGAAAAAGCAATGGATGGCAGTATTGTCATTCCTTGGAGAAGAACTCTTGCCTTGTTCTTGGTAAAAAAAAAGATACAAAAACACACAAAAAAAAAAAAAAAAAAAAAAAAAAAAAAAATAGAAAACAGACATGTTATCTTCGTGATATAATGACAAACTTGCATAAAAAATGTATTCAAAGCACAGGAATTAAACTGTCATATGCTTCATTTTGCAATTATAAACCATTTTGGTTTCTGAAGCGAAAAGTTAGTGGTTGAGATACATGTTTGTGCATAAAACATGCTAACATGCAGTTTATATTAGATAGCTTGTGTCGATATAAAATAATCAATTTTACTCAAACTTCAAATTTAGCTAACAATCTGTGTTGGGATAAAAACAATAAAGACTGCATGTATGGAACCTGTAGCCGCTGCAAAGTGAAGAATGTTAATTTAAAGTTAAAGGCTAGCCAAAGACCACTATAGCCTGCCAGTGACTAAAATAATTTGTAAAATTGAGGATTCTCAACAACTCCTTCAAGAATGAAACATTTTTTAGAACACAGTTTCAGGGGTGCAGAATATGTCTGAACGCGCGAACGATGTTCGGGGGAAATTCTGGCTGTCTGGGGAAATTTTGAATATTTATTATCTTAGAATAAAATAAAAATGAAAACGGAAAATAAAAAAAATTACTAAAAAAACAAGCTTTCTAATATTAAACTACAAATTAACAGCTGTATTCTTCTGTTACAAGTATATTCCCATTAAATATCCATTAACCCCCCCCCCCCCTTCCCCCCCCCTAAAAAATAAAAAATAAAAAAAAAAGTATTAAGTATTTGAAGTTTGATGATAAATATTTCGTGATTCATTTAAACTAGAGAATTTTTTTTTCCGTAATTCTGTAATAAAAAGGTATTTTAAATTTTCATAGACAGCAAAGGGCAATAAAACAAAGCAACATTAAGTTTTTATGTATAATTATGTACTATTATATAAGAATTAAAGCCTTAAAAATTATGTTAGTTAATAAATCTAATTACCTTAAACTTTTTAATTTTTCATCTGGTGAACATTTATAGCAACATTAAATTTCGATGTAGGAAAGGAAAAAAAAAAATGTAATATAGTAGCATAAAAAATCTTCATCAGTATTTGGACTAAAGGGAAATTCCCCCCCCCCCCCCAAAAAAAAAAAAAAAAAAAAAACCCTTTCAGATAATAGGTTGATGTGTTATTTTTGGGGAAATTTAGAGAGTGTTCTGGGGAAATTTCAGAGGTCTGAACATTTTCTGCACCTCTGCACAGTTTGATATAAATATTTAACTAATTCTAAGTTTGTAATTAATTTGTGCTATTTGTAATAGTTCCCTATGTTGATCTTACCATTCCTTCTCTTTCTTACCGTCCCCCACTATAAAACTTTTAGTAAATAATTTTAAATTTATCTTCTAATATAATTATTCCCAGCATATATATACTTAAAAAATTATAATACTTTGAACCTATTTTCCACAGCTGTATGAAGTTAAATAAATCAACACAAAATTGGAAAAATTGTTACATTGTGACATTTACAGCAGTGTTAGGAGAAAAAGCCATTTCATAATAGTGTATATTTTGTGTTTACTTCATTTTAGTATCATGTAGTCACCACCATTAAGCATAATAAGTGCAAGATTTGCATAATATGAATTGTTACAGACTTTAAACATCATAGGGACGGTAAGGAAAATTGAATACAAAAGCTCAGCATATTTTGTCAGTTAAATAAAATCCCTTCATAAATGTTCACTGCTGAATACTTTTTAGCAATTTTGAAACATTAATAAACATTTATATTCACATTGTATGTTACTTTAAGTTTTGTTTACACTAGTTTCATTGATTTGAAAATTAAAATCTTGGTAGAATTTCCCATATGCTTATAACAGACATACACACAGAAACCAGCAGCTAAAAACATGATTTTTGGATTCAGGGCACCTCAAAACTTATAAATATAACAAAAAACTTAGTTTCAAAAATTTGACCCAAAAACAATACTTTCACTACCTTATGGGTAAGAGAACATAAAAAACTATTGTATAATGGAAATTTAGATAATTCACTAGTATATTTATCAAAACATTTTACGAAATTTATTGGTAAAATCATAAAAAAATTTAATCTTAGCCCAGCCCTTTTCTCTTTTCATGTAATTTCAGGATTTTTAATGTGGGGTCACAATCAGCCCTGGTAGCTAAAATAAGCTAGTGCCTACATTTTTTTTTTTTTTTTCCCTCCTGGTCATGTTATTATTTTTACTAGTACTTTTTTTTTTTTTTTTTTTTTTTTTGCAATTTGTGGTATTTATATACAAAGTTTTTAATTCATTAAATTCAGTAGTAGCTGTAAGAAATATTGCCTTGACAAAATTAATTTGTTCTTATAATTCAACCTATAATGTCATTGCAAAAAACCTTAATTATGTTTATTAATTTAATAAAAATTATATGTATAAATAAAAAATAATGTATTAAACTTTTGCAATAATTTTTTTAAAATGTTGTGTGAATTTTGTTTCAGATTAAAATGTTATGCTGAGGATAATGATAATTTTACACCATTTTAATTACATCCTATATATATAATTTTCAATTTCAGGCTCTTGTAATTGCTGGTATCGGTGACATGGCCCGTCCAGCAGAGAAATTGAGTCCATCACAGTCTACAGCTTTGGCTGCTACGGGTAATCTGTCGTTAACAATATTATATATATATTTAATTTAAAAGTTAATAGTTTTGTTTTAAACAGTTGAAATCTTTTTTTTTTTTTTTTAACTTTAGAAAGAATCATTTACATAATTCTAACCCTCAGAGTTTCCCATCATATCATATATTAATAGTCAATTGAATAATTAATATGTTGGCGTAATTGTAGTTTTGCCTGCTGTACAAAAAGTTTTAATTTTGTTTGAGGTAATATTTTGTTCATTTTTACTACAATTGTTTGCAGTTTCAATTTTGGTAATTTTTTGTTCAAGTCAATAGAATTCTGAATTTTTATTTTTAACTGCTTTTTTAAGAACTTTGTTTCTGAAAATGCAGACTTCTTTCTTGTTCAATGAGAAAATTGGTTGTTAATTTTGAGGCATTTAGGAATAATCTTAAAGTGCCAGCAATCATTTAAAAAATAAATTTACTCTCACAATTTCATTTGATCACAGTGTCTCCTTTAAAGTCAAAAATGAAAGCAAAATACAATCTTAACCCATTAGACACCAAAGCTCTCACTGCAAGGACATTTGATTAAGGATTTTTTTTCTCTAAAGTAATTAAGATAAATATATTTTTTATTTTTTACATTGAATATTGAAGTGCCTAGCTTTGTTGGTAATTTTTTCAAAAAGTTTGTAATGTAATTTCTATATTTTTTTTAATTATTTAAACGAAATTGTTTGTTTCTGCTACATAAGAGTAAAGAAAATCACAAAAAGTAGCTCATTCAAGTGCAAGGGTTTAAAACAATGGATATGAAATAAAATAATTTTTTTCTTAAATTATAACAAACTGGGATCAAGAAGACTAATTAATTAAAAAGCATTTTGCAGTTTAACAACACCTATTCTGCCCCCATTTGGGGCCAGATTTCCCATTTTGGAACCATATCATATCTTTTAATAATATACATATATATTTTAATTATATAAACTATATATGATTAGAAATGCACATTAAAACCCAAAACATATGAAAATTCCAAAATTTTCAGTGGGATTCATGTAGCGGTGTTTAATGGGTTAATATACTCATTAAACTGAATAAAAACATTTTTCATCTCATCCATTGCAATAAAGAAAAGAAAAAAATAATCCTTTACACACCTCTTGTGTTTATAAAATCCCTTTTACTATTCCCTTTTACCCTTTTAATAGAGTTTCCTATATAGGGGTAACAAAAAGAAAAATTAATAACAGAATAAAAGATCATTTTTCTGATGTTAAATTTAATAAAAATACCACCATACTAGTTAAAATTGCTCAATTTGTGAATATTAATGCTAAATTTAATGACATTAAAAAACTTGCAGATTACAAAAACTCCAATTACACATATTTCCACAAACACAAAACAATAGAAATCATTAAAAATATTGATTCTTGTAATGACAATGAGCCCAAGGCCAACATAGACTGACTATGGCACCACCTCATCAAAAATAAGACCAGCACAGAAGAAAGCATAACTTGCAGAACCAGTGCCAACCATGAAGGTTTCTCCTTCGATGATGCTGGGGGCCCCGTGCGAAAGTTACTCAAGATTAATGCCTTCAAATAAGGTTGTTTTGAATTTCCTAGTGTAATTAAAAGGCTTTATGTATAATTTTTAAAAAGTTTTCTAAATTGTGCTATTAGGCAATGATGAATGGAATTCAGTTAGATTATTTTGAATTATACTAAACAATCTTTCACATGTGTTTCATTTCATTCACTTAACTAAACAGGGTGATCACAAACATTATTGATTTTGCTCAATTTGTTTCCGGCCCCCTAAATGCTGTCTTAAACCAATCTTCACTGAAAAACATGAGGAAGACCCAGTTCTTTAAATACCCAATGTTTAAAAACATTTCATCAAGAGATAAATTTTTAAATTGAAAAAACTGATTGTTTGGAAATCTTGCTAAACTTTTGAGCAAGAGTGTATTTTCCAATTAGAAGCAGATTGCTTTTAAGGACATTTTAATAGTCCTCGGGGCAATGCAGACCATTAAGAAAAGCAATATCAGCAATATCTGTTGAAACAGAACATGCCCATACCATGAGAGAACCCTCTCCTTTTTATTGACATTGTTAGGAGGTTGAATGGTTCTTCAGTGATAAAAAAATATTCCATTTTGTTGATCCTAATGATTGGGCATACTGTTTTCATGACCTATAAAGAGAAACTTATGAGTTCTTTAGTCAACAAAAGGGAGAGGACTCTCTCATGCTATGTTTATTATTATGTTGTACTGACCAATAGATTGCCATAATTTCCCACTCCTACACATAAGCATTATCTATGTGTTCATATTACCGAATTTAAGAAATTTGTAGAAATTATAAGTCCTATAAATGAAAAATTTTCTAATTCCAATGAAAATTTTTTACTCTTTCATCTGACAGAATTGAACCATTACTGAAGTTTGGTTTTCTGTAAAACCAAATATTTTGCTTAATTTTTCTAGCACTTCTGTTTATTTTTATAAAAAAATAAAAGTTACAATTTTTAATTTAAAAAGCTTGTACAAAGTCCATATGAAATACTAAAAAAATAATTATTTTATAAAACAGTGGAATTTAAGTGTGATTTAAAGTGATTTCTGCATATGGCTTCCTCTGAAACATTATTTGTTAAATTTCAGAATAGTGCTGTTATCTAACAAACAGGGAAGTAACAAATATTTACCAATAAATTAAAACAAGGAAAAAGTATTGAAAAATTGTTTTATAAAAAAATGTTAAATATTTGGTTTTATTGTGAAACCAATGAATGTTAGAGGTTGAATGGGGCAAATTTTATGGTAGGTATCTCTTACATTTTTTTTTTTTTTTTTTTTTTTTTTTTTTGTGTGTGTGTGTGCTTTAACACAATTTTGCATTACAAAATATAGTTTATTTATTTATTTATTTTTTTTTTTAAGAAAACAATTTAACTGGCACTTTAATATTTTGCCAAGTTATAAAAGTTGTAGTGATGGAAGTAGTGTGATGACAAGCTCTTTTTGGCTAAACATAATTGATTTCTAGCCCCAATGCAGTTAATTTTTTATTTATGAAATTCTTTCTTTTCTCTCTGTCTCTATTATTATTTATTATTATTATTTAACAGCCTTATGCTCTAATTTGAAGCCGCACCAATGACTTTTAATGAATGAATCTCTGGATGGTTATCCACATATCTGAAAATTGGAGAATGTGCATATTTCAACATTTTGTGAAATTTAGTTTTTTTTTTTTCTCAAGCAAGAAATTAAATCTAAAAATGCATAAAAAAAGTTATTGTGGATGTGTATAAGTAAGTGTGTAAAATATTAACCCTTTCCCAGCTCTAATGCTCTAAAGTGCTGTAAACAGTGTTGCCAAATTTAGGGACAATTTCATTCAACTACTACCAGTAATTTTGAGGAGTGATATTTGATACATATAATCAACGAATAACCTTCAATATGATTAGGCAATCTTTATAGTTAAAATTTACTGTTTCATATTGAATAAAAAAATTTAACACAGACCAGAGGAGTGAAATTAATGTTATATCTATTGCTTCTTTATTTAAGAGCAGCTGCAGTCAATCTCACTGTTGCCACGCAGTGGCGGTTATATCTTATTCATACAGTTACGGTTACATCTCTTACATATATATATACAGTTACGGTTACATATCTAACATCGCCCCTTTTACAAAGAATGACACACAAAAATTGTTATTAAAATATTTACACTATGAATAAAAAAAAGGAAGATACAAATATAAACAAACAAATACACAAGAACACTTACTTTGTTACAAAAACAATTACTTATTTACTACCCCGTACCGGTTAGGGGGCTTAATTATACGACCATATTTGGTAATGTATTGTTTAGAGTCCGATTTCTTTTTTGAATTATCATTATTAGAACCATTACCATTCAAATTAATATTTACAGAGTCTTTGTTAGTAGAAGTAGAACCAGTCACTTCAAAATCCTGTTCAAAAATTGTCTCATTATAAGAAGGTTTTAAATCAATTCTATTTCTTCTTAAAATGTTATTTTTTTTCATTTCTTACCCAATAGCTTCTAGGGTTTTTATCTCTTTTAATAACTATGCCTCTTTCCCACTGATTTCCAGAACGAATCAAAACATTTTGATTATTTGAAATTTCCGATAAGGGTCTAGACGTTCTATCATAATAGAATTTACTTAAGTTTTGTTTATTTACAATTTTATTTCTGATGTTCGTTTGGAGTTCTGGCTTTAATAATTCTCTATTTATTGGTAATTTAGTTCGTGTTCGTCTACTCATTAAGGCTTGAGTGTGAGAAAAATTTAACCCTTTTATGGGCGTATTTCTATATTCTAGGAGCGCACTGTTAATATCCTGATTAGACTCATAACATTTTTTCAACATATTTTTAGCAATTTTTACACCGCTTTCGGCTTGACCGTTTGATTTCGCGTATCTCGGACTACTATTTACGATTTCAAAATCCCATTGTGATGAAAACTTTCTAAATTGATACGAATTAAAGGGCATGTTATCTGCGACTAGAATTTTAGGAATTCCATGCGAACTAAATATCACTTTTAATTTCTCAATTATTTCCTCTGCTTGTTTATTATTTAAGGGAACAATTTCTAACCACTTAGTTAAATAATCTATTAAGACTAAGTAATTATTTTTCCTAAATTCACAAATGTCACACCCTATTTTTTCAAACGGTAATGACAAAATGTCATGTGAAATGAGTGGTTCTTTACAATTTTTTGGTCTGTACTTTTCACAAACAGAGCATTTAGAAATTAAATTTTCAATATCATTTCCCATATTAGGCCAATAAAAAATTACTCTAGCTCTAGATTTACTTTTTTCTATTCCGAAATGTCCATCATGAATTTTATTAAGCATTTCTTTTCTAAGATCAACAGGAACAACTATTCTACCATTATAAAAGACTATTCCATCTTCTTCAAAAAGATCTTGTCTTAACTTATAATAAAATCTTACATTTTCTGTAACATCTTTTTTACTGTTAGGCCAACCATTTTTACAATAAGTTACTAATTTATTTAATACTGGATCTTTTAAGGTACATTTCTTAAACTCATTTAATTTTTTATCAGTTACATGCATATGCCTTGTAGCTTTTACACAATGAACAATTTCTTTTAAAAACTCATCAGTATCATATTCATTAAGATAAGATCTAGATAATAGATCAGCAACATACATTTGCTTACCTGGTACATAAGAGACATCAAGATCATATTTAAGTAACTTTAATTTAATTCTTTGTAACCTACTAGATAAAACATTTACAACACTTTTATTATGAATTGATACTAAGGGTTTATGATCAGTATGAACAGTTATTTTTCTACCATAAATATAATTATGAAACTTTTTAGTAGCAAATACTATGCTTAAGTACTCTTTTTCGATTTGTGCATAGTTCTGCTCAGCCTCAGACAAAGCACGTGATGCATAGGAAATCGGTTGTCCTTCTTGTAACAAACACCCTAGTCCACTTTTAGAACTGTCACATTGCAATACAATTTGTTTAGTAGAATCAAAAACACCAAGTACAGGGGCTGTGCTTATTTTTTCTTTAAGTTCATTAAGAGCTTTTGTATGCACTGGTAACCAATCAAATACTACGGATGTTTTGAGCAATTCCCTCAAAGAAGCAGTTATCTCTGACATGTTAGGAATAAATTTCCTTAGATAATTAATTAATCCTAAAGTTTTTTGCAACTCTTTTTTATTACTAGGTGCCTGTAAATTCATTACAGCTTTAACCTGTTCAGGGTCTGGTTTAATTCCATTTTTATTAAATACATGATACTTAACTTCATTAACGCGATATTGTAATTTTTTAGGATTAAATTTTACATTTAACTTCCTTGCTCTTTCTAATACTTTTAGAACAATTTCATCATGCTCCTTTTCAGAATTTGCACAAATTAACATATCATCAAAATAAATAATCACACCAGGTATATCACCAAAATTTTTTTCATTAGCTTTTTGAAACAATTCAGGTGCAATATTTAAACCAAACGGAAGGCGGTTAAATTTAAAACAACCAAAGGGAGTACTAAACTGACATAATTTACTAGAAGGTTCATCTAATTTAATTTGGTAAAATCCATCCTTTAAATCAAACACACTATACATAGATTTATTACATAACTTAGGCATTAATTCTTCAATCGTTGGTATTAAATGACATTCTTTTTTAATAACTTTATTAAGATCCTGTGGATCTAAGCATATTCGAATTGACTTGTCAGGTTTCTCTACTATAACTAAATTATTAATCCATCCATCTGGATTCTCTACCCTACTTATAATTTTATCTTTTTCAAGAGCAATTAATTTATCTTTTAATTTTGGTTTTAAGGATTCTGGAATCCTTCTGGGGGGGTTTAACTACTGGCTTAGCATTACCATCAATTTTAATAGAACACATTAAATTAAATGTTCCTAACCCCTGAAAAACATCTTTATTTTTCTCAATAAATTCATCCTTATTTTTTATTTCAGTAGAATCTACTTTTTCTCTTTTAATCAAACCCAATTCAATACAACTAGGTAATCCTAACAATGTTTTAGAATAATTATTACAGTTTACAACAATAAAATCTAGATATTTAGTACAACTATTCATTTTACACTCTAAGTTAACTATACCTAGGGGTTTAATTAAATTACCACCATACGCCTCTAAAATAATCTCAGTAGGACTTATGGAATAATTACATTTTAGCGATTTAAGTAAATCATTATGTATTATTAATTTTAAAATATTTAAAAATCATTACGTCTCGTAGTAAAATTATATTTTAATCACATTAAAACTGAGACAGATAATACACATTAAAAATATACATTTTAAAATATTAAAAACACAAAAACATAAATTTAAACGTTTCGAGCCTATTACAGGCTCCTCATCAGTATAAACATCAAGTGCAAATGATGAGATGAACAACAGACTTTATGTGAGTACAACATATTCATCAGGAACTGCGCATGCCTCATTAAGTGGAGAAAAATGTTGATTTGTGTACCAGCCCTCCAGGAAAATTCTTGAGTGATAATTTAAACAATTAGATACGATTATTTTAGTATTGTTAAAATCAGGTAAATGGTCAGTTTCTATGGCATGTTGTACTATTTTTGAATGTATATCACGGTTTTTGAAATTTGTTTTATGTTCCTTAATTCGAGTATGAAGAGAACGGCCAGTTTGACCAATATAAACTGAACTACAAGATTTACAAGGGATATTATAAACAACACCAGTACGGGAAAAAGGGGGGATAACAGTTTTAAAATTTGAAAGGAAATTACGAATTAGAAATTGAGGTTTATAGGAAACAGATAAATTAACAGTGCGTAAAACTTTGGCAATAGATTCAGAAATATTTTTATAGTAAGGAATAGTAACAAACGATTTAGGTGAATTAGATGAATTAGTTTTATGATTATCCTTATTAAAATCATACTCTTTTAATTTTCTTTTAAGCCAGCGAGAGGGATAGTTATTACGCTTTAAGTCCGAAAAAATCCTTTTCAATTCCAACTGGAAAAGTTCATCGGTACTGCAATATAATTTTGCGCGGTGAAGTAACGTATGAAAAACAGCAGATTTATGTGAAGAAGGGTTAACTGAATTAAAATTTAAATATTGGCCTGAAAATGTAGGTTTCCTATAAACAGAAGTAACAAATTTAGAATAAGTATCAGAAGATGAACGCTCAATTAAAATATCTAAGAAAGGGAGTTTATTATCTTTTTCTTGTTCTAAGGTAAACTGAATTGAAGGATTAACGGAATTAGCACATTTAAGAATATCAGATACATAATGATTATCAGTGATTATAAAAACATCGTCCACAAATCTATGCCAAAAATAAATTTTTTTATGTAAATGAGAATTAATTTGATTTTCAATAAACTGCATGACTATTTCAGCAACTCTAACTGAAATGGGGGAGCCCATAGCAGTGCCATTAATTTGTTGGTAATAAGAATTATTAAAACTAAAACAGTTGGAAGTTAAACAAAAAGAAATAAGTTCAATTAAAGTATCAGTATCTAAATAATTGTTGAAAGAAATGTTATCGCAAGATTTTCGAATAATATCACAAGCATAAGGGATAGGGATAGATGTGAACAAAGAAACAACATCTAGTGAAATCATTAAACTATCAGAGGGAACATTACTTTGTTTTAAATCATCAAGAAAGCTATAAGCAGAAAGTATACTAAACTGGGAATTCAATGTAAAAGGTTTAAGATAATCAGACAGAAAACGTTTTCTGTTAATTATTATTATTTTCTTTTATGGGCAAAATTAAAAAAGAAGTTCAAACAAACTTCTGGATGGGGGCTCCCATCCAGATATCCGGAAAATAAAACGATGTTAGAATGTATGATAAATTAAAAACACATGATGAAAGTTAGATGACTTTGTAAAAGCCAGTTTCTTCTAAAAAGTTAAAAATTTTACAGTGAGGATTCTCCCCTATGAGGGTTGTCAAATTCGGTGATGATGAGTTAAAAAATTTCCTGTATAAATCACGAAGGCAAGGGCAATCGGTCAAGATGTGGCGGATGGTTAATAAACTATAAAAGCATTTGGGACAATAGGGTTCCTGCTCTCCAAGAAAAAGATATTTGTGTGTAAACCTAGTGTGACCTATTCTAAGACGGGTGATAGTAACATCGTGCTTCCGTGGATAAAGTGTTGGCCAAACCATAATATGTGATTTTATCTCTCTCAATTTATTGTTATTTTGATGTTCCCACTCCTTTTGCCAGATGTACCTAAGGAAATGTTTTAGGGCACGTTTGAGATCTTCATATGGGACTGGACAATTTAAAGGAACTAAAGCATTTTTGGCAGCTTTATCAGCTCTTTCATTACCTCTGATTCCAGCATGTCCTGGAACCCAACAAAATAAAATATCATATCCCTTTTTTACAAGGTCGTTATACATTTTTAAAACTGAAATAAAAGAAGGTGTGCAAGAGCCAGAAGAAAGTGCATCAAGAACGCTCTTAGAGTCTGTGTAAATTATGAACTTTTTCCTGTGATGTGATGAAATGAAATTAAGTGCAACCTCTATGGCATAAAATTCAGCAGAGAAGACTGAAAATGAACCTGGGAGACGATAGCTAAGAACAGTGTCGTCAGAAACAATACCGCAACCAACTTGCACACCCGCCTTAGAGCCATCTGTAAATACTTCGATGTACTCCTTAAAATTGCAGCGATGAGAAGCATAAAGACTCTGGAAAATAGAAGCATCTGTGTTAGATTTGTCAAAACCTTTAAAAGGATGACTGCAAGAGATGGCGATGACGTTCCAAGGTGTGATATCTAGAAATGACCTATTACAAACCTTCGTGTCAAGATGAGATATATCAGTGAGAGCGTCTTTCATTCTTATGCTAAAATGGGGAATGGAAGAAGGGCGATTCAGAAAAATACGACTATCATTACTATTGAGATGAGAAATAAAAGGATGACCAGGATGTGAGAGAATGCGAAAATACAACTCCAATGAAAGTTGTCGTCTGATATCAGTGAGGGAAGGTTCAACACAGTCGGCGTACATACTAAGGATGGGAGATGTACGAAAGGCGCCAGAACAGATTCTAAGTGCAGAATGGTGCACTGTGTCAAGTTTCTTAAGGTACGACATTCGAGTAGACCCATATATTTGACAGGCATAGTCCAGTCTAGAACGGATGATTGCTCTATAAATTCTAAGCAGGGAAGTGCGATCAGCGCCCCACGAGGTATTTCATAGCACCTTCAGAATATTAAATTTTTTAATACATTTAGTCTTTAGATTTAAAATATGTGGAATGAAAGTCAGTTTCTTGTCAAAAAATACACCCAAGAAGCGAGCAGTGTCCACAACTAAAATTGGACTATTATTAATTGTAAGATCTGGATCTGGATGAAGATCCCGTCTGCGGCAAAAATGCACACATTGTGTTTTGTCAGTTGAAAAATTAAAACCATTTTCGTTTGTCCAATTCACAATATTTTTGATGGCGAGTTGTAGTTGGCGTTCAACAAAGCGCATGTCATTTCCCTGACAAGATATTTGCAGGTCATCAACATATAATGTCCCATGAACACTTGGGGGTACTTGTTTCAAAACACCATCAATTTTTAAAGAGAAGAGTGTAACACTCAGGACACTGCCTTGAGGTACACCTTCTTCCTGAAAATAAAAATCTGAAAAATCTGAACCAATGCGAACTTGGAAGCGTCTGAGTTTTAAAAAATTTTCAATAAAAATAGGAAGATTTCCACGGAAGTCCAAATTAAAAAGATCTCTTAAAATACCATAGCGCCATGTTTTATCTTATGCTTTTTCCATATCGAAAAAGACAGATACTAAATGGTTACATTTAACATTAGCTTTCCGGATGTTTGTCTCTAGCAGTAAGATATTGTCAATTGTTGAGCGGCCACGTCGAAAACCACTTTGCCATGGAGAAATCATGTTATTTTTTTCTAGTATAAAAACCAGCCTTGTATTCACCATTTTTTCAAGAAGTTTACACAGACAACTTGTGAGGGCTATTGGTCTGTAATTTTTTGGATTAGTTGCATCTTTGCCAGGTTTTGGAAATGGAATAACAATAGCATCGTGCCAAGCAGAAAGGAAGGTGTGTTCAGTCCAGATTCTATTGTAAAGATGAAGCAAGTTATTAAGAGAATCATTAGATAAGTGTTTGATCATAATGTAGGTAATGCCATCTGGTCCAGGAGCAGAGTTATGACAATGTTTCAAACAATTTTTTAATTCATTTTTTGTAAAAGGGCTATTGTAACTTTGAAATAGGCGGGATTTGAAACTGATGGTAGAGCATTCACATTTCTTTTTGTAAGAGAGAAAGGGTTCAGAGTAGGAACTAGAGCTAGAGGTATTAGATAGAGTTTTCCCAATGACGTTGGCTATATTTTTGGTGGACGTTATGGTTTGACCATTATATTTTAAAAAAGAGATACTCTGATTAGTATAAATTCCCATAGCTTTTTTAACACGATGCCATAATTGCTTGCTGCTAATATTGGAAGTGATGCTGGAGACATAGTTGATCCAGGACTCTCTCTGAGCTTTCCTGCGAGTTTTCCGCGCATGTGCCCTAGCTTGTTTAAATAGTATATAATTACTTGTAGTTGGATACCTGCAGAAAATACCCCACGCTTTTTGTTGCTTCCTTTTTGCTAGTGTACAATTATCATTCCACCAAGGTTTAGGATGTTTCAGCCCAGATGATTTTGGAATATAAGTGTTAGCAGCAGTCATAATACATTGGCTGACTTGAGTTACAGCATTATTGATATTGCCCTCAACCATGTTAGTAGTAATGGAGGAATTTAAAGAAAAGCTAATCCAATCGGCCCTGTCATATATAAAATGGGATCTCTTAGGATGCACCTGGTCATAATTATAAAATGGTAAAAACAAAGGATAATGATCACTATTATATAGATCGTCACCAACAAAAAAATTAAAATATGGATAGAGTGTAGGAGAGCAAATGGCAAGGTCAATTGCATGGAATGTCCTGGAGGGTTCATGGAAATAAGTATGGTTGCCATTATTTAAGAGACATATAGAATTATCTGTAATGAAGTTTTCAATAATAAGTCCACGAGAATTAGTATCAGGGCTTCCCCACAGCTGATTATGTGCATTAAAATCGCCAAGTATTAAAAAAGGAGTGGGAAGTTGTAAAATGAGGCTATTGAGATCATGCTGGTTTACATGCAAATTGGGTGGTAAATAGATAGAACAAACTGTCATTAACATTCGGATATGCAGCTGGATTGCAACTGCTTGGATTGTAGTATTTAAAGGGATAAAAGAATGTGGGACACTATTGGAGATTAAGAGAGCTACACCACCTGTAGCTCTGTCAGTTTGGGAAAAGTCTTTCCTGAAACAGTTGTAGCCACGAATATTAACATTATCATTTTGTCTAAGGTAAGTTTCCTGGAAAGCGAAACAGACAGGTCTATGGTTAAAAATTATTTCTTTGATTTCGTCTCGTTTATTATTAAAACCCCGGCAATTCCAACAAATGAAATTAGTCATGTTTTTTTTTTTTAGATAAATGTATCTACGTCATTTTCATCAGAGGCAGTAGACATAGTCTCCTCTACGTCTGAAGGATGGATGGCAAGACAGTCATCCTGTTTTTCGGAGATAGGTTTATTTGATTTTTTTAATGTGGTTTTAGTCAAAAGTTTTTTCTTTTTAAGTGTACTATGATTGGAAGGTGAACTGATGTGCTTTTGAGACACATATTTAAGTTTTTTATCTGGCTGAACATTTTTTATAATTTGTGATGATTTCTTGGTGCAAGTAGGTTTAGACGACAATTGTGAAGCAGAGGAAGTCAGATTATTTTTAATTAAAAGTTTAGCAGAACTATCTTTAGCAGTTTCTTCAGATTGGTTATGTTTGAGGTTGTCTGTTTGAATGGCTATTGTTTTGAAAGTTTTCTGGGTCTTCGATGAAGTTGCAGCTGCAAATGATTTTCCTATTATTGGAGTCCTGGAGTCAACTAATTTTTTTGCTTCAAAGTAAGAAATATTTTGTTTTGTCCAGATTGTTTGTATTTCTTTTTCGTACTTGAATTTTTCACAAGATTTTGAATAGGCTGGATGTTCTTTTTTGCAATTCACACAAGAAATAAAGGCTTCACAATTCTGGTCGTCATGGCCTACAGCACTGCAGCGTGCACATGTGAGTTTTCCACGGCAAGATTGTTTGGAGTGACCAAATCTTTGACAATTAAAGCAACGCAATGGATTAGGAATATAAGGTCTTATTGGGCATGCGAGATATCCGGCTTTAATAGAGCGTGGGAGGTTGGGTGAGTCAATAGTAATTATGATATGCTTAGTAGGTATTTTCTGGTTATCACGAGTGATTGATATTCTGCGGACCGCAATTACTTTTTGCTCTCTTAGATTTTCTAGTATTTCACCTTCAGATATATATTGTAAGTCTGGCTCAGATATTACTCCACGGCAGGTATTTAAACTTCTGTGAGCACTGACGGTTACTGGGATATTTGCAAACATAGTACATTTTTTTAGATTTTTTGCTTGGTTATTGTTTTCTATTTCAATAAGTAATTCTCCTGTTCTCAGTTTTTTAATGGATTTCGGTTCACCTACAAGACCTTGTATAGCCTTCTGTATGAGAAATGGAGAGGTCTTTGAAAAATTGCCCTCATTCCTCTGAACAACAAAAAATCTCCCTTCACTGTGCATAAACACATTTTTCTCACTTAGAGTTGAAGAAAATTCATCCATCCTATCTCCCCAAGAATTCGACTGAATTTGGTTAGCTTGGCCCAAGCCAGACGCATTAATCTCATTTCCTTTAGTTGTAGCCATAATTAAATTAAAGAAAAAGGTTCGAGGGTTTCCTTAGTCCCACAAGTCAGCCCATTTCTTGAACGGACGGAAAGCAAAGGGTTTTCAGAATCGCTCCCTGGGACACCCATAACCACTCACCAGCTACCAGACCGTCGACCCAGATTGGGAATCACATGTGGTAGTCGTGTTAGTCCGGTGTTTCTCGTTCGAGTAGTCACCGTTGTCTCACCTTCACCAAGGGCACCAGTCTCCCAGTGTGCTCCCAAGGCTAGACTACCGTGAGACCCTCACCAAATCGCCAACCCAATAACCAGCGCCACATCTCCACCATTTTCAGCTTGGTTAATGTTTTAGAAGTTAAGTAATTTTAGTATAACCAACAACACCAAAAAAAAAAAAAAAAAAAAAGGTGAGTGAAAACAAATAAGGTAAGTAGAAAACAAAAAGGTGAGTAAAACAAGGTAAGTAGTTTCAATTTTTTTTTCAAGTTCTTCAAATTTTTAATTTTTTTTTTTTTTTACAATTTTTAATTTTTTTTTTTTCAAGAACAATGAACAAGAACAAGTACCAAAACCTTATTGGCAGTAAAAACCAAAAAAACAAACAAGGGCGAAAAAGCAAGAAAAATGCCAAAAACTTAGAGAGAGCGGAAAAAAAAAAAAAAAAAATGAAATAAATAAAAGAAAAGAAGGTTAAAAAAAAAAAATGAAGAAGAGAAAAAAAGATCACTCGGGCCCGGGGTGCGTGACTCCCCCTGAATACCTGAAGAAGGTACCCCCCTGGGGGTACTGTATTTTGGAAAGGTAATGATTGAAACAAAATATATTATTTTATTTTACTTAAAGAAAAATCTGATTATCATTTCACTTGGGAAAATATATCAACAGATTCAGAAAACTTTTCTCATCCTCCCAAATGTACCAGATTGAGAAAAATCAAAGCTTTACTTCCATATTTAAATTATATATAAACTAGAGCACAGACAACTGAAATGAAAAAAAACAAAAAAAAAAAAAAAAACATGCAGTTGAATAAATTTAAGAAAATTCAACAGAAAATAAATAAATAAATATTTAAAAGAATTCCAATTTGAGGGAAACACTTCTTTAAAACTACAAGAAAAAATGGTTAAATGCTTAAAGTTTATATTTTCTCAGTTAAACTGATTACCGATCATTCTAAAACTGATCACTTAAAATATTTGCAATTCAAGACATTAATTTTACAGGTAACAACAACTCTGAATGCTGCTTTGAACCTATGCAAGAATTAAAATCTTGTTTTCAGAGTTTAAAAGTGTCCACTTCTGGTACAGGGTCCGTACTAGTGTACTTATCCATGTGTGTGTGCACGCGTGTATGTATATAATGACTTCTAATTTAATATGACATCTATAAAATAATGATAAGGAAAGATAAAACTTAAGAAATAGTAACATTATACGAAACTTGTGTAAAATTAGGGTTCACATCAGTCATAGAAATGTAATGGTTTAAAAATATTACCTAGGTTATAACTTAGTGGTCTAAAATTATAAGGAAACCTTTTCAAACATTTCACAGAAAGAAATGAAAAATATCACATGAAGAAATGGAAGATTGAATCTATATGTACAAGTATATCTTAAAATTTTTCATTTTTACAACCTATGAGAAAACACCACAAACACTCTATTTTAAGATGTTCTAAGCACAAGCAGTTTATATGTGTTTGTTTTATTAATATCAATTCCTGCCAAAGATAGAAAGTTTAATTTTAATAATTAAGACAATTTTTTAACAACTTCCAGGAAAATGTACTAAAAAATTACTGTTGATAGATAAGTAAAAAATAATCATCATTTGAGAAACATTCAACAATTGTTTCAGCTTGAAAATTTTCACCATCTCTTTATCAAGCAAAAAAAAAAGGTGTGAGTGCAAAGTGAAAGCAACAACATACTGTAACAACTCAAAAACAGCACTGACATAAAACCTTAAATTCAACTATTGAGTGGTGATATTTTGTTGATATTTTTATTAATCATACAAAACAAACAGTGAAAATTGGAGTTAAGAGTTTGTTTAAAATATATGGATTTTGATTTTTAAAGGGATAGTTTTGCTGATGGTTTGTAAATATCAAAATATATGCTTCTATTTATTTATTTATTTTTTAATAAAAGAAAATAGATTTTTTTTTTAATATCTTAGATGACAAGTTTTATATCCTTCATCATGGGTGTGATTTTTGGTGACATTTGTGTATGACACATGGCAACAATTGTCACCTTATCACCATATTGCTATGAATTCATGACAAAATAATAAATGTGCACTATAAAATATTATCTCTCTCTATATATATATATTAATATATGCATTTTTATGACAAGAAAATAATAATTATTATTATTAGAATTATTCTTTTCTGTATGTTTCCTAAAAGCATTTATGAATTGCTAAGTCACATGGCTAAAATGATTACAGAAAAGAATCCAAGAAATTTCTTAATTAAGAAATTGACAGAACTTGTAAACCTGGTTATTCGAAGTTTAAATTAACGTATTTAAAAATGAGTTGAATCATTATTTTTATTGAATGTGTGACTTAGCATAAACGTAATAAGATTTTTCCAGCTACTATAATAACAGCTGATTTCATGTAAATAGGCAGCGGCTGTCAAAGGTGGCAAAAGTGATGTAAGTTGAAGTGTCCAGGCTTGTTCTTCTAAATCAGCAATGCATGCTTGCCATTCAAACATAGTTGAATGTAATGAGATATCTGTTGCCTTTTTATTATATTTAGGAGTAAGTTTATTTAAATTTTGACTAGGCTTAATACTTTCGTGTCAAGCTGAAGTTGTGCTTGCTGTTTGTGCCATGTTCATAACCCTCTTAACTTCTTTTCAAATTTCCTAACACAGCCCTGTTCTTCCCATTCTAATTTTTATCCCTCATGCTCAAATTCTTTAACTAGTTCTGTTTTTCATGCTCCCATTCTTTCTTAATTCTTTTCTATACTTTCTGTGTAACTTTTTAAAAATCTGATACCTGTTTGATTTTTATTTATTTAAATGGAAATCCACTATTTTATTCATTTCCCCAATCTCCAAAATTTTCCAATTCCTCAAAATTAATATTTTATGGGCAGAAGAAATTCTAAGAGAGGCGGGGCAACGAGGAAAAAAAAACGAAAACATATGCAGGCTTGATAAAAGGAATTTTGTGACTAGCAGTCACTGTATTATGATTTTTAAATATTTTTTTTTATGAATATTAGTTTTATTCTTTTAATATATTTTGTTCCTTAAATATATTTTTGTTATGACTATTAGTTTTATTCTTTTTAATTATTTTAAACCAAATGAAAAATCATTTTTATTTGCTTTTTGAAAATTATAAACAGAAAGAAAAAAATTAATGTAAATTTCAACATCCAAAATGTAGTATGGTTTGTCTTTGCATCACCCCACTTCTTCCAGCACTTATTGTCTATTTATAAGAATATTACTAGAAAATTTCCCAAATCTCTGCTTCTGTGTTTTCTAAAAGAAGAGAAAAGATTTTAAAAAAAATTTAAAATAATAATAATAAAAGAAACTATATTTTGTCTACTGTAGCCAAAAGTATCATAATTTAGAAACTATTAAGCAGGTTTTGTAAGCTATGGTTAATTTTTCAAGTGTTGTAAATAGGCTTCCGGCTGCTTCTCTCAAAAAAGAGAGATATGATCTGGATGTTTATGAGAATTTTAGCTTCTTTTTGAACAAAAATATGTTGTGAATTTTTCAGCACAGAATATATTTAAATTCTAAACAAAATAAAAAATATTTCTTAAAGAATTAAGCTGTGATTTTCTACATGAGAAATTTTAAAATGTCAACAAGACTACTTAACTAAAGGCACTAAATATGAATCTTTTTCATCCTAAAATTAAGTATATTTTATAATTAAAAATAAAGTAAAATTAAAATTTAGTATGTAAAATGTAAGCATTACAGTATTGAAAACCTAAGCAATTATAAAAGTCAAACAAAATCTGAAAAAAATGCGTCTTTCATTTAAATAGTATTAACTGCTGTATATTGCAGGGCAATAAAATAAACTATCAATTTATTATATTTATTATCAAGTTGAAAATTTTCACGTTCAAAGAAGCGTTGGTTTTTAGAAGCGAAGGTTTTAAAAAACGACATTATTTATCGAACAACCCAATACATGACATACTGGGTGTAGGAAAACCTTATTCTCAACTTTAATTCCTTAATTATGTCTTATACATACATAGCAAAGTACAAAAAATATATAAAATAAACTGCAGAATTTTATAAAACTGATTAAATATTTTATTTATAGCTTCCCATACACTCACACACACACTCAAAAAAAAAAAAAAAAAAGTTTTATATCCCCAATAAGTTTGTGTACAAAATTTTAACATTATATCATAAAAATGTCTAGAAATATATTTAAATAAGCTTGTTGATTAGTTACATATTAAAATGTAATTTCTTTTATTTATTTACTGTATCATTGTTTTTTCTTACAGTTTAAGAGTGATATTTAAAACACATTCTCCCGATATAATTTTATTATATAAAGAACATATGTAGGCACACTGGAAAGTAGTTTAAGTCAGCTTTTTTGTCTTGTCTCCAAGACTTTTTATGACACAGCATCAAAGATTGGTACATCATTTTATTAGTATATAGGATACATTTCACACACTAGAATTTGTTTTTGTTTTGTTTTTTTCTTCGTAGAGGCTTTATAAAAATTTTATTTTTATAATGTTTGATGTTGAATCTCTTGAAATTGATCAGTATTTAAAAAAATAATTCATTGTCAAAGTTTTTTTTAATACAATTTATATCTACATAAAACAGTTTTCTTTTTTAATTTCTTAGTTTTTATAAATGGCAACATATAGTAGATATACATATGTATTTCCTTTCATTGAACATTCCACTTCATGCTCTCCTTCAAGAAAATTAAAGTTCTAAAAATCCATATTGATGAAAACTCTTGAGCAATTTTAATGTCAGAAAATTTATTTTGCACAATCTGTCCCCTCCAGAAAATTATTTCTTACAGATAGGTGGTCCTTTTCAGATAGTCTGTAATGATCATTTTGAAGAAGCACATTCCCACTTGTTTTTCCATTCTTTAAGAAATACAATCATTTTATGTATATATATATGTGTGTGAGAATATAATAAAATTGCTTTTAGAAATTTTTAATTTCTCTCTCTCTCTTTTTTCCCCCCTTCCATTCCAATTATAGGAATAATTTGGTCTCGCTATTCAATGGTGATTATTCCAAAGAATTGGAGTCTTTTCAGTGTGAATATATTTGTTGCCTTGACTGGCTTATACCAGTTATCAAGAATATACAAGTATGTAAATTTGTATTATTGTTTGAAAAAAATTTAAATAAGTATAAAAATTAAACAATTGTAACTGCTATTAAGAAATAATAATAAATTTTTAGCATTTGTGTATAGTTTTTTAGTTATTTATTTCTTTGAAATATATTTTTAATTCATCAATATAGTAATTGTTTAAAAAAAAAAAAAAAAAAAAAAAAAATCTTATTTCTTAAAAGCTGAAAAATTTAATTCACATATCATTTGTCATATAAATTAATGGCTTTCTGGGTAAAGTCGTCAGCAAACCTAATTGTCAACTATTCTCACTTACTCTTATTCTAGCTTAGGCAGTATAACATGACAAAATTTTGAGTCATCAACCCTGGTTATATTCAAGTAAGAATAGTGACAATCGCATGGAAATGTTGAGGAAAATTATGAAAACAGATTAAAATTCAATAAATAAGATAAGACTACAGAACTTAAATAAATAATTATCTGTAGAAATTTTGCACATAGATATATAGATGCTGTTATATGTTATCGTAATTACATTAATTATGCAAATGAAGAATTGCATGCATGTAAAAAATTGATGAATAGTGTGTTGAAAATTCTTGCTCTTATATATATATATATATATATAATTTTGTGTGTAATAAAAAATGTAATATTTTCACAAAAGGTAAAAATATATTAATACTTTATGAAAAAAAGAAGAAAAAAGCTTTTTTTTTTTTTTTTTTTTTTTTTTTAATTTGGTTAAATGACATTATTAAAAAAAAAAAAAATGCTTAAATCTTAGTTTCACAAAAATTTTAGATCTATATGTGAAAATCTTGATTTCACAAAAGCTATAAAAAAGCTTAATTTCACAAAAGATAAAATACAGTAGAAGATCTTTATAACGCAATTCTATATAATGCAATCCTCTATATAACGCAAAATTTCTTGGATATAAACAATAAATTTTGCAGTTAAGAAATACTTCCTAAAAAACTGTTACTTTGTTGAGAAGTAAGTGTAATACATTTGTTTTTCTTTACCTGCTTAATTCAAAGATTTTTAATGAAAAAATTGCTATCATTAATTTTTTTTTTAAGTGAGCAGTATAATGAATGATTTTGTACAGGCACAGATGGACTATCTTTATAAAGTAAATTTTAGAATGAAAGTTATTATCCCCCTAATTTTTTGTTCCAAGAAATGTAACTTTAAAATGTCCTACTCTGTTTTGATATGTTTCAGACATATTTGGCCATGTTTACAAGGTGAGTTTGACGATGTGTGAAATGTGATCTATATAATGCAAAATTCTATATAACGCAAAACCTTGTGTTTTTAGCTTTGCGTTATAAAGATCTTCTACTGTATATTGATACTTATTTCAAAAAAAAAAAAAAAAAAAATCTTATTTATTAAAAATTTGGTTAAATGACATTATTTACAAAACAATATGTAAAAATTATCCAAAATAGATTTACTAATTATAAGTAAAACACATCAACAAAATCAAACTGAATTCAATTTCTATTTGTATCACAGAAATTGATGTGGAAGGCTGAAAAGTTTTCCGTCACGTTACACAAATTTAATAGCATGTGAGAATTATAAAGAGGCTCTAGCTTGTTCCTAATCAATATAAACATACTGAATCTTATACACAGTTAAAGATAATCAAATTTCCAAGATTTTCATGAATTTTTAATAATATATTTACTATTATTTTAACACTGAGAAGAAAAAATGTTAAGAAAAAGGGAAATTTCGATATTTAGAAATTATATTGACTTAACTAGTGACTGTACAAAAATGTTGTATTTACAAAAACTGAAGAAAATTGTTTTGGGAACAATTTAAAAAAAGAGTGATTCGCTAATGCTTTTTGAAACCATTTTTTAAGCTATTAAGTAAATGTCATTCTATTCCCCCTTTAAAGAGGGGGGGGGGGAGCAGCGGGGACTTTTGTTAAAATACGTGTCTTAATAGTGTCTATCGACTGTAAAAAATTCAGCTTTATACAAATTTGTTCCGACAAAAATCCTTTATTTACTGGACTAAAAAGGGTGCTGTAGCACAATGTGCCTCACGAGTAACTTTTTTTTTTTTTTTTTGAGAAAAAAATCTTTATTATCAAGCTATGATCATTGTCATATAACAATTTATTCTCAGCAGTCTTTCTTTTTTTCAGGGGGGGGGGGAGAGGTGGTTGTGGCTGTGGGCAATACCAACATTAAAAGAAATGAATAAAACTTAAAGATTATATAATATACAAAGTTAATGTTGTAACTCTTCGTTTTTTTTTTTTTTTTTAAATGAGTCTCACAACCGTCTATGCTACAAAGTTGTGAGGAATATGGATGACATTTCCATCACCTCCTATAACATTTGGATTGCTTGTATTCAATAATCTCATTTTTTCTGCATAATTATTTATTTGGGCTACAAATAAATGAGACACACTGTGATGATGATGACACACATTAGGCTTGAATAAGTACTCTTCTATTACATCTTTCAATGCCAGCTTTCTATGCTTTTTATTGTAAATTTCACCCTGTAGTCCGGTCAAGAAACTGGAGAATGAGTGCTTTTTGGAGGGGACTTTTTTTTATGCTTGCAATTCATTTTTGACATGTTAATAATGAAATATAGCGAGGGTGTCATTTTTGTAAATTGGGCGTTTGGCCGCCATTTTGGAAAATTGGCGACCAGTGTTAAATGTAAATTAAAACACCGAAATCTCCAAATTTTTTTGGTCATTTCCTATTGCATGGTGTCCATTGAAAGATAAAAACATATTCTGCTTCTTTTTAAGTATTTGTGTACTAAGTATTGTACTGAAGAAAACAAATATTTACAATAGGAAATATGTCTTATTTGGTGTGACCCCCCCCCCCCCCAAAAAAAAAAAATAAAATAAAATAAATAAAGAAAGAGAAGCAAATTTCTGATGATATAGGAAATTCTATGTCATTTAATTTTGAGATAACATTAATTAGTATTATCCCAATTATATTTCATGTTTGTTCCAGATGATTAATTAACTCATTAATGGAAAATAGATACTACTGATCAGTCAAAAACAGCAAAAAGAAAGCTTAATACTATGCAGAAAATGAATGTGCGATATAGGGACAATATGGAATAACAATGCAAAGAATGGTCAAGAATGGAAAGTTTTGGGCATGAAGTATAACATCCATGAGAAATTAAAAGATGACACTCTTCCTAGGAAATTTCACTAACTTTGCAAGCTTGAAATTGTTGGCAAGAAACTGGCACGAGCGCAAAAGTTGCATAAAGTATCTGTTCTTGGAACAAACAATAAAAAATGCATTGAACCATAGCTTCTTAAACTAGATGCCTTACGTCTGGCTCGGAAACTTGGCAACAGTTCAAGCGGTAGACAGCACCACCTAGTACAGGTTTCACGACTTTTTTATTCAACTGTCACCAATAATTTTAAGAAGTGATATATGATATATATAATCGACATTTCTTCAATTCTATTCACTTTTTAAGAATATCAAAACCCACTTTTAAAAATTTTTAATGGCTGTTGAATAAAAAAGTCTCGCAATCTGTACCAGGTCCTGCTGTCTACCACTTGAACTGTTGCCAAGTTTCCGAGCCATGCAGAAGGCATCTAGTTTAAGAGGCTATAATTGAACATTACAATCAGCAGAGAAATGAGACACACCTACATAGATAATGTACAGGTCATACTCAGTCATTGTGCATTGTTTGTAATAAACTATTGTAACATGAAAATAGTTAGAAATAAACTTAAGAAAAGAGCACCTATGAAATTTTATACACTTAAAAATTTTGAATTTTGGAAACCTTTTTTACAGGCTGTTAACCATGTTGAAGATGAACAAAATAAGAATAGACTGCAAGCTCTAGATATATTCTGTGAAAGTGACGGAGAGATCCTTAAAGCAGCACTGTTGGACATTCAGTATCATGAGACAGATAGAAAACATATTGCAGATCAATATACAACGAAGCCGCTAGTGATGACAAAATAATATCATTAATAATAATAAAATAAAATAATAACGACAGCAGCGACTGAAATGAATAGCGGAAAAACAGACTGAATTTTCAATTTGCTCTCGGGCTGGACTCGGGCCCAGTTTTCTTTGTGTATACTCGGTCCGGGCCTGGATGAAATTTTTTCTGGGCCCTGTCGGCCCGAATCTTTTTCTAGTTTCCTCGTTAATCAATGAAAAAAGAAAATGTTAAAATATTTCTTCAGTCATTTATTTTACATCATTTTACAGGCTGGTATGTCACATAAAATTTTGTTTTGTTAAAAAATGTCTGTAACTTCAATTTAATTGCCTATCAGTCTGTCTGTGATCTGATTTTCCGCGAATATTTTTAGCATGTCTCGAAATTAATATATTTTATTTAAATTAATATTAGATGGTTTCCTATTCAAAATAGTATGCATGTCACTACTAGTTTACACACTTCATGTCCTTTACTCCTCTCATCACTCTCATTATAAGGACTATGTCGAAATATTTACTGACGGCTCCAAGACTAGTAATAAAGTTGGCCGTGGTGTTGTTATTGGTAACACCACTTTTAGCTATCAACTCCCTAACTCATTTTCCATCTTCTCTGCAGAGTTTTTTGCTGTTGAGGTTGCTCTTAACATTATTTCATCTCATCACAGTAGAAAATTCATAATTTACACAGACTCGAAGAGTGTCCTCGACTCACTTTCATCTATCTCTTGCAACCCATCTTTTATCTCGGTTCTGATAACGACCTTAAGAAAAAGAGATTCGACATTTTATTCTGTTGGGTACCTGGACATGTTGGCATCAAATGCAATGAAGCAGCAAACAAAGCCGCAAGTCAGGCATCAATTTTCTTAAACAGCCCTGTTCCTTATGATGACGTTAAGCATACACTTAGAAACTTTCTCAGAAATATATGGCAAAGGGAATAGAACACTCAAAACAATAACACAAGAAATTAAACCTCAGATTGCCATTTGGCCTACACTCAGTCCTAGAAAGTATGATGTTATCGTTACTCGTCTAAGAATTGGCCATTCCAGACTTACACATAAACACTTACTACTTGGGCAATAGGAGCCTACTTGTCCCAAATGCTACTATGAAATACTTACCATTCGCCATGTACTCACCGACTGCCCTTGTCTTAGACATTTATATATGAGCTATTTTAATACATCTTCACCAAATCTGACTAACCTTCTAGGTATGAATCATCACCATCTCTTGACAAACTATTTAAAAGAAGCTGGTTTTTATTACTACATCTGATTTTATTATTTACACTGTTCATCTCTTTTTACTTCTTTTTTTATTATATACACTATTCATTACTTTTTACTTCATTTTATTTTATACACTATTTACTTTGTTTTCTATTATTTTTAAGTATTTATCCTTCTATATTTGAACATTTTACCTATTCTTGTTTTAACTTTCAATCAGTGGCGAGGCGTGAGATTTCGTCAAGGTTATCGCTATTTCTCATCCTCCTTCCCCCCGAATACGCACAACTAAATCATTCCTACATTCTCTTTATTATATGACATATTTTGGAAGAAATTGTAAATAATAATTAAAAAAAAAAAAAAAAAAAAAACATTAATTTAACAATATTTATTTACTTTTTATTTTAAACTTAAATCTTAAAAACATTATTTTTATTAATTGATTATATTCTTTTAATTACATACACTCAATTATTCTTTGTCTCACTTTTACTATATCTATATCTCGTAATATGGGAAAGTATTTCATAGTTTACAAGAGCTGCATGATTTAACATTATTGTTTTTAAAATAACATTTATGTAATCATTCTCTGACTCACTCTCACTTTTGCTATATCCAGTAACATGCTATAATTTAAATTAATATGTGTAATAATTAATTAATAAATAATGGTCAATTTAATTAATTATGATATAATTTCAAAATTCATGAGCAATACATAATTTTACTTTGTCTTATTATTATTATATTAATTTAACCATTCCCTGGCTTTTTATCACTTTTATTATAGCACTATCTTGTAATATGGGTAAAAGTAATAGTTTATGAATGATGTTTTTGAGTATTTTTTACCAGTTGCGATTACAACTGAATCTCATAATATGGAAAAATGTCTTTTTCATTTATCAGTGACGCATACTTTTATGATGACGATTTATCTGCAGATTGAATTAAGTAATCATTGCCTGTGACTGTCTATCTGTCAAACTGTCTAAAATTGCAGAAAATTTGTTAATGACATTATAATTAAATATATGAATGCATGTAAATTTGAAGAAATATCATGTTTTCAGCATGAAAGTATTTGCGGGGGGGGGGGGGGTAATAACATGATCTTTACTACTTTGTTATTAAAAGAAATAAATTAAATAAAAATAAATCTTGTAGTAAGAGATAATTTGTTTTCATTCTTGGAGCAACAGAGAGAAAAAAGTAAAGAAGCATTTTTTCATAATATAACTAGAGAAAAACTGATTTTGTTGTTAAGGGTTAAAAGTAGATGATTAAATTATACACACGTGTTCGTTGGAACATTTAAAAAAAAAAATCAATTAAAAAATTAAGAAGATATTTTTCACATTGTCTTCTAATATTGAATAAAAAATATTTTATTGTTGGATTTTTTTCCTAACGAAGTACATGAAGATCACGAAGTAATATTTTAATAATATTACTTCAATATTTTAAAAATTTACTGCTGTCTCAATTAGGACTTAAGGTGCATTAAGTACAATAATTTTATGAATGCATTTCCATTTCAAACATTTTATTGAACAAAAATAAATAATAATAACAGCGATTATAATTATTATTATTTTGTTTATATTTTATGGAAAAGAAAGAAAAGAAATAGTTATTCTAACAATAAATAAAAGGATTTCCATTAACTCTGGTACAAAATAATTTTCTTGTGTTCGACTTAACCAAAAAAAAAAAAAAAAGACACAGATTCTCAAATTTAAAATTCTTTATTAAAGCCATAATTTAACCTACCGAAATATCCTAAATTATCAAATGAAATTTCATAAAATTATTTTGAAACTAAATATTCCCTATTGTCTGTACACAGAGCACAAAATATCTTTACATTACGGATAAAAGTCCTTACTTAAATGAAAAGTCACACATAAAATAAAATAAAATTATGGAAAATCCCTGATAAAAGACTTACATAAGACCCCAAAAAGCCCCCTACAAAGTAAAAATTTGTCCTTACATACTGAAGGAAACTTCTGTAAGTCGTTATACGCAGGGATAAATCCCTACAGTTCACAACACTGCTCATTTTCCTGACACTAGAATCGCTAAAAATATAGATGACTAGCACCCGATTTTTAAGCTATTTGATACGTTGCAGACGAAAAATGTTTGCGCATGCAGGCTTGTGCAGACGTAAAACAGATTCACTCCAAGAAACGGGGACTCGAAATATTTTTCGATGGTTCTTTGTAGAACCAATAGATGGCAGCACCAGGTAATAGTATCATACGCAGGGGATTAGAAAAACTCAAAAAAAAAAAAAAAGATGATATTTTAAAATATGATTATATAAATTTAAATTGATTTATGTTATTTCTTTTTTTTTATGGTCATCAACAAATCTATCGATGACCAGATGCCTCGCCGCTGCTTTCAATGTTTTTTTTTAATGACACCCCTCCAGAAGCTACATTTTATTTTTTATTCTTTAATCCTTTTGTTTGGCAGTATGTCTCTTTGTGAACCTTGTGCCATTAAAAGGCAATCAACCAACCAACCAACTAGTTTACGCACATGTACAAACAAAAGAAATTAGATATGTTACTGTGTATAAGGCTTTCTGTCCAATGGTCTGTAGTGTTTAGGTGGTATGAAGGCTATAAAAATCCTTCCGCTGTAACCTTTTCTCTAAGGCTCTTTTTTTCTTTTTTCCAGCACTTTAAATGAGAGTAGCATCATTTTTAGCCTGTGGAAAAGCATCTTTTCTATTGAATATGGTTGGATTACCATTAAAATTTTCTTTACCGGATCACATGAAAGATTCGGATACATTACGGCAGGACCCGAAATTTCAACTTAGATTACACTCGCTGAAAAAAAAAATATTCACCACAAAATATGATTCACTTACTCTATTTTGTACGTATAAGGTGACCAGAATTTTTTATTGGAAAAATAAGAGAAATTACGCAATGTCTTTTATTTTTTAAGAAAATAGAAGACATTCAATTTTGAAAAAGAGGTCATTTTAGAGGACACAAAATTGAAAAAATTGAATGAAAATGATTATAAAAATCGATTCAAAAGCTACTTTACACCAAACATTTTTATATCAAATGATGAATTTGGATCAGTACACCTTAATTTAAATTAATAATATACGGATACGAGAGGAAAAATCCTTAATTTTTATAGGTGTCACTGGACAATATAGATTTTTTTTAAATTATTAATTTTTACTATAGGCAAAAACTTTTCTTGTGATACTTTCATGCAGTTACATAAAGAAAGTTGGTAGAATTTTTTTATTAAAATCATAATCATAAAAGAAAAAATAAAATTGGCAAATTAAAAGATAAAATTAATATTCGGCAGATGAAACGATTTGTTTTAACGAACAGTCATTTTTTATCAAAATTTTATAAAAATTCTGACAAGTGTAACCTAAATTAGTCTTAGTAGTTAATAAATTTTTAAAGTAGGTATATAAAGGGGATTTTTTTTTTTTTTTTTTTTTTTTCACATGTCTACATTTTGTTCATTGAAGAAAACAGTCGCTTTGTGGGAGCGTTTTTGCCAGGAGGACATAAAATGAATTCAACTAACTTTTGCATATTTTTGTGAGGTGGTGGTAGTATGTTATCATTAAGGCCAATTGTCTGCACTAAGGTCTGAGTAGTAGAATTCTCCGTGGGGTCTTTCTAAGAGGTCCTAGCCTATATTTACGCCAGTTTCAGAGAAACTTATAGCGGCTAAGCCAACGAGCGCTACCGTGTATGGAACCCAGAGCCTCACGTATACCAGCTTCGAGGACTGAGGAATATTATTCATGCAAAAGTGAGAACACACGTCAACCCACTGTGTATCAACTGGAGCACCACCTTCTTAATGATTTCATGACAATTCCAATAGTGATGATTCCGTGTTCTGGATCAAAGAACCGTACAAATATAGGGACTACTTTTATTTCTTCATGATTCGAAGAATCTGAATAGACATAAACCATAATATGCTTTGGCAAGTTTATTAGAAAGTTGTTCTTTCGCGAACCTAACATAGAAAAAAGTTAGTGCTCACTGTTCGGTACAGCCAACAGCCGATTGAGCTTCACAGTTTTGCAAAATTTTTGAAATTAAGAACTAAATCCTTTTCATTTGAAAAAGAGGACAGAGGATGAAAAGTATAAAAAAGAGGACTTTTTAGTCCTGTAATGTCTTTTTCGTTTAAGAGGGCACAGCGTTGAAAAAGGAGACTGTCCTCTTAAAAACAGAATGTCTGGTCACATTACCTAAGATTAGCAATGTTTTACGTTTTTAAATCGATATATATATATATATATTTTTTTTTGTAGCATTTTTTTGTAAGAATTTTATCTATATTTAGACCGAAATTTTACTCGCCATAGCAAAATTCCCACTCGCCAATGGCGAGCTGGCGAGCGAAAATTTCGCGCCCTGCATTACGGTATATAAAAGGAAATGATTGAAAGTGCATTTTTAGTAATAATAACCATTCTAAATACCTTCCTATATTATTTGATGAGTTCTAATATTTTTGATTTGACTTTCTGTCTGTCTTTGTGCCTTCTGTATGTCTGTAATAATATTCTGTTTATATATAATTATCTTGTAAAAGTTCAGCAGTTTTGTTAAAGAACATTCTATTGCTTTGTTATATAAAACCTCTGTAAAACACATACTAAAAATCTCTTTCATAGAAAAGCATGCATTTTATTTTTATTTTATTTTTTGTTATTTTACATAATATTGAATCTAGTCGGGCCTCATTTTATCATTTTTGTCCGGGCCGGCCCGTACACTGATAAAAAACAAACGAGCAGGGCCCGGGCCAAATTTTTCAATTTCACACTGGGCCGGGTCAGGCCTGGGCATTAAAATTTCGGCCCGTGCAGACCTCTATCAGGAGCAGTCATGATGGAAAATGACAATTTTCGTGAAGACGGATTAGCCGGTCGTGCTGGACGAGTCATTATACAAACATCATAATGGCCCAACCAGAATATTTTCGAATTGAATTAAGTTCCAGTGGGACAAAATTGGTAGTACCAACGCCTGAAGTTAAAAGGACTCTAGCTTGTCCTGTTATTGGTTAAGTCTGTAGCTATGATAACAGACACAGCATGCCAAAAGCAAAGAAATTGGAATCTAGGGAACAAATACAATAATGCACCAATTAATTGCTCACTCGCTTCATCAAATGATTACAGTGGCAGGAAATGTACTCTGGTATACTGATAATCATTGCAATCTTTTAAGCAAGATTGAAAAATTGAAAACTTATAATATCAAATCTTACCAAAAACTATAGATTTAGAATTTGCTAAAGACATGTTGAATTGGTATCAAGAAGTAGTAGAACATAAGAAAATGTCACTAATTCAAATTGTTGCTGATCAAGCTGTCTAAAAATACATTGAAGGGTATTTGTGCAAAGACAAAAGTAGATGACAATCATATGAACATAATGTTGACTGGTATTGCATCATGGATTTCTTGTGCTATAATCTAACATCTGGTGAATATGATCCCTGATTTAAAGAACCAAGGTCATGTGAAGCAGATACCAGAGTGTTTTTCCATGAAGCTTAATTACTTGTTTCTCAACCAATTATTCTTGATTTTGAAGATACTGATGTATGGATTATTGCTTAATACATCAGTCACGTAGCTGAAACAGACATGTAGTGTATGTACTGAAAAAAATCAGAAAAAAATGCAAAATTCTATCAGTACTTGCAGTTGTTCACAAAACAAAAGATAGCAAGTGCTGTACTTGGAGTGTATACATTTACAGGCTTTGATACAATAGAAGGCTTTTTTGGCTTGAGAAAGGTGGCAACTCTGAAACGTTGTCTACAGCAAAATAATGTGATACTCTTGCAAACAATGCACCATCTTGGTCTTGGAGTTAAAGAGGAATTATCCGATGAACTCTTCATTCAGTTGGAATTTTTAACTATTAGAATAAGGATCCAGTGAGTGAATGACTGTGTGAAGCCTGAGCACATAAATGAAGTCAGATGCGTCAGTGTGATACAGTTAGGCTTCCTCCTGATGAAAATTCATTTAGACAATATTATCTTCGAAGCCACTTGCAGACTTACGAATATGAGAATTTGAAGTTAGCAAAATGTCTGCTTTCAACAAAATTTGAGTGGTAGAGAAGACAAATTGGGCTGCAACCTGACACACATACAATACCCTCTCTTCCAGTTAGAGTACAGTTGCCACAGGAGAGAAGAGGAATCAAATCAGGAAACAGAAGAAAATGTCCATTCCACAGTATATGACTTAACTACAGAAGGCACTGATGCAGATGAAGTACTTGGTACTTGAGTGTTTTATGATATGAGGTGTATAAAGATAATTATGTGCTTTCACATATGCTTAAAGCATGAAATAAGTACTGTTTACCTTTTAAAAAACATTAGTACTTATATTAATATGTACTGCTTATTCTGCAAAATCTAATGTATCTCAATAATTAACTGATAGAACCAATTTTAACCAAATTTATATTTTCATATTTTTATGTATAACTACTATTAAATTTTCAGATTAAAGATTTTAACATAGTGAATGTATAGATTCATTAATTATCTGTCCAAAAACACTTTAAATGTGGAAGTTGTCCAAGTAAAGGTCAGAATTTTTGTTTTTTTTCTTACTGTTAACACTAACCGCCATTTTTCAAAATGGCGGCCAAACGCCCAAATTACAAAAATGGGGCCCATGTTAAATTTCATTCTTAACATGTCAAAAATGAATTACACACATAAAAAAAGGTCCCCTCAAAAAATGCACGGACTTTGGTTTTATGACTGGACTACTGGTCTTTATTATTTTACACTGACAAAATTAACTTTATTTATTTGTTTTTTTTAATGAATGTTATAAGATTCATTTTGCTTGTTCTGTCAGCAGAAATTTTGTATAAATTTTTTCTTGTATACATGTACTGTAAACTCTTGATAATCTGTGAGTGGAATATTGGTTTTGCAGATTACCCATGTACTTTTTTTGCTTTTTTATAGCAATGAATTATGTAGTACAATGAAAAACTAATTTATACAAATACATCTACAATTAAAGGTTAACAAAAACAAAATGGAAGGCAAAAAATATATATAAATTAATAGTATTTGCCATTTACCAAGCCACCTGATTCCACAGATAATTGGGAAATCCCTGTAAATATTATGCAATTATGTCTCATCTGTGTATTTATATAGGAAAAAATTATTTTATATTATAATGAATTTTATTTGTTTTTACAGCCATCGCCAGTCATTAAAAACTGCCTCTAAAAAAGTGGATTCTGAGTAAAAGAAAATGTGTTGTCCCTCAGTTTTATGTACATAAGCAATAAAAAAAAATCATAGTGCTCTTAAAACTAATATATATGTAAATTATTTCTATGTTAGTAATTAATATGTGTATTTTATCCAAAAATAAAATTATGCTGAAATGAAAATTGTGTCCATTTAATTTAAACTTAATAAAAGTCCACATATTTATAAATGTATGAATCCCTTTCAATGTTTCTATAGCAATTTTGAAAAACTTACAACTCTTAAGGTTGCATAATCGATGCTTACAGTATTAGTTTTAAAATTGATATGCTTGTGTACCACCACAGTTTTTCATGGGAAAAAGTAGAGAAAAAAAGAAAAAGGCATGAAAAAAGAAAATGAAAGAAAGAAAAATGAATGGACACCAGTAGAAAATGCAGGAAAAATAAGAAAAACATTGAAGGAGTGGGAAGGGTAGGCCCTTGGGCTCTGGAATCATTGACAGGGCAAACTAATTTGCATCGTTATGTGTTGTATTGCAACATTTTTGAAAACCAAAATTTTATAAAAACACAAGACTCATCTAAAATATTTTTGCCATGAAGAAAAGTAATTTAGTGAATTGTTGCAATTTATTTTCTGGAAAGAAACAAAAATAATTTTAAGTTTTTCGGCAAATTTTAATGATTTTGTTTTAAATTTTAGATAAAATAAACATTTTTCTTAAATGAAAATCATGTGTAACCTTTGCTGGTGGGTGGGAAGGGGAAGAAATGAATAGAAAATTTCAAATTCATTTGTTATTAAGATCCTTGTAAGCTATTATATCTATACGAGGCATCTAAATTAAGTAAGGAAACTTGCCATGTAGCGCTTGAGGCGGGGGCACGGAATATGTATGGATGAGGTTTGGGGGAAATTTTAAATGTTTTTTTTTTTTTTTTTCGAAAAATAAAATAAAAATGAAAACTGAATAGAGAAAAATCTACAGAAACAACAATCATTTTAATATTAAACAACAGATTAACAGCTGTATTCTTCTGTTACAATGTGTATTTCTTTTAATCACTTATTACAAATACCCCCTTTTCCCCCTACCCCCAACCACACATGCACATATACAAAAAATAAATAAGTACTTGAGCAATCAGTTATGATAAAACTGCTTTTTTTTTTTTTTTTTTTTTTTATGAATGGTTTCTTTTTGTGTCTAAAATTTAGTTTTCACTGAACTATTTTAATTTTAGCAATTAATTAAAACTTCTGTTGTTCTTTAGAGATGTTTACAAGAAACCAATCATTTTATATTAGTTGTTATTAATCTAAAATTATACTTATGCTTCCTCATATTATTTACTCAATTAAAAATTATTTTGGATTAAAGTAGCATTTATACTATCCTTATTTTAGTTTTTTTTTTTTTTTTTTTTTTTTTTGTTCTTTTCTGAGAAAAAAATGAGAGGCTTTAAACTTTTATATATCATTTTTTATGATACACTTCATTAACAAATAGTTTAATCAGCTGCTAATTCTATCATTCAATGTTTGAGCACAATAATCTTAATAATTATATTAATTAATCAGCAGGCTTGAAAAATATTGAAATTTTTACATGCCCTATTGGGCATATCGGCTAGAGAGTTACATGTCCAAATATCTCACTCAGATGCACATTAATAAAAAGCATTCACATATTTAGTACAGATCTGTTGAAAAAGAATTTAACAATATTATCCCTATATTGATATTGTTTAGTTCATTTTAATTTAAGTAAAAGTCAAAGACATGACACTGTATTAACATATATTATTTTAAGAAAGGTATTAATCTTTTAATATAGTCGCTTTTTAAAAATCTCCCTCATTATTTGAACTTAAGAAATATTCACTCCCCCCCCCCCCCCCCCCCCCAAAAAAAAAAAAAAAAAAAAAAAAAAAGAGGTCAAACTTTATTTTATATTCTGGCAATAGGTACTTGCATTATTTTTGGAGAAATTTAGAAGGTATTTGCGAAATTTCAAAAGTCTGAACACTTTCTGCACCCTTTGGAGCCTATTTTGAAGATATTGCAGGTGAACATCTAATATGCCTTCAGTACAAGTTTCAACTTTTTAAACTTATTTGGTCACCTCTCTCTATATATATATACATATTATATATATATATATATATATATACATATACAGGGTAAGTTTAAAATGAATATAGCGATTACTAACAGCTATAACTATTTAATGAAAAAGAATTTATCAATAAGATTAGCACAGAATGTAGATGGAACTTCAAAATTTTGTATACATACGTCATAGATGTTCTATGTGACTTCCTTTGGTCACACGGACAACATCTAGGCGGTAGTCCATTTCACGCCATACATTCTGAAGCATTTGTTCAGTCACCGACACAAGTGCATTACAAATGCATACTTCAAGTTCTTCAATTGTTTTGGGCATGGGAAGCACATACACCCTGTCTTTCACATAAACCCATAGATAAAAATTGCAGGGTCTCAAAGTACGCATTTGTAATGCGCTTGCGTTGGTGACTGCAGACATGCTTCAGAATGTATGGCGTGAAATGGACAACCTTCTAGATGTTGCCGTGTGACTAAGGGAAGTCACAAAAAACATCTATGACGTATGTATACAAAATTGCGAGTTCCCTCTACATTCTGTGTTAATCTTATTGATAAATTCTTTTCCATTAAATAGTTATAGCCATTTGTAATCGCTATATTCATTTTGACTTACCCTGTATATATATATATATAAAGTAGGTTTTTTAATTTTTTTCTAGTGCATTCTAATGAAAATTTGACTTTAATTTTGATCAACACTTCTGCTATCATGTTTTGCTTCATGCTTGGGCAAAGTTTTGACAAATTATCAGCACAGTGTTTTGTCAAGGATCCTAGCATTTGCATAAAGAAAAAAGTCAATTAAAGACCATGCATTGAAGGAACTTCATCTTTTAAAAATGTGAACTGAATCTGGGATCTTGTACATTCAGATCATGGAGTGATTGTCAGAATGATCAGGGAAGAGCTGAATTTGAATCTCATCACCATTTATCAAGAACAACTAAGAGTTGCATGATAGTTACACAGCAATTTCAATAAATGAGTTTTTGGCAAGAAAAACATTCCTGTGGTTCCTCAGCCTCCTTATTTACTTGCTTTAAAATCTTGACTTTTTCTTCTTCCCCAGATTAATAAAATATTCCATGGAATGTAATTTTGGGAAATTCAAAGACATTAAAAAAGCTGTAATTGACCAGCTAAAGGTAAAAACATTTCCATTATCTAGGTTACAACATTGCTATAAAGATAGGAAGAAATGTCTAGTGATGTGTGCCATCGCATGAAATTATTTTGAGAAAGACAATATTGAATTGTAATTTTTTTTTTTTTTTTTTTTTTAAATAATTGGTATTTTTATTTAATTTACACACACTATATTTCTTTATTGAAGAAACATAAATTCCAATAATTATAGAACACTGAGAATCTGATTATTAAGAAAAGTATCTATTAAAATTCTAGTGGATCTGCAGATCAGAAGCCTCAACGTCCTATTTGCATCAGACATTATTCAATACGTCATTTTTATTTCTTCCTTATTATATAATAGTATATATTGATTTGATCGACTTGTTACCATAATCAGATGCATTCCAGAGGGGGGCTGCCGCCCCTCAACCCCCGCTGTATCTCTTTTTGTATACCTGTCTGTATATCATATAAAGTGTTACGGAATTGTAAATAATTGTATTTATTTTTGTATAAATTCTTTCCAAGAGGCTTAGTAAGTTGATAAAATGCTAATTTTGTACATTTCTAGTCGTTTTAGCATTAAAATAGCCTAATTTTCCCTTAAAAACGCATTAAAAAGCTCCAATAAAATAAGAAATTGATTTGACGTCAAATTTGGTGACTGTTTCCCTCCTTCGCGATTGTTTGGGCAACCTTGGCGAGAAAATCTTTATTAGGGATGTATCAAATATGGAAGCTCTAATCTCATTGGCTGATGAGATATAAGAATTTTCTAGAACAGTTTGGGTTCGATAGAAAAGTATAAAAGGAGCATTTTTTTCACCAAGGCGGTCAGTCTCAGATCTGTGCCAGTTTCGTCAAATGCTTGCTTTGCTTTGAGCCTATTTGAATGAGACTTGCTTTATGTGTTATTGCTAAACAGTTTGTACTGTTGTTTTGCTCTTAACAGCTGTCGTTTAAGCTGTGTTTACTGGTTGAATTGAAGCTGATACTTGGATTATAGACCTGTATTTTTCTGGAACTTTCTGTGAATAAATCACTGAATTTTTGCAAGTTTCACCTTTCATATTCAGACAATTTACGAACCCCCAAGTACTCAACAATATGCATTCTTAATAAACGATGGTCTTGTATTATTTCCCTGAAATTCATAAATACCAAATTTCATACAAAAAAAAATTACATAGCATATCGGAAATATTTTGCATAACCTTTAAACAAATTACCAGTTCTATGCCAACAATTTTCAACAGGAAAACATGCTTTTAAAATTCTAATAAAATTTCATTATGTTTGATGGGGTGTAACCATGTTAAAATACACTTTTAAGAAATACCGACTATAAACCGTAATAGTACGAAATTCTTTTATGTATCCCGGAAAAGTAGCCACAGTCATTATAAACACCAATAATAAGAATAAATCTAATTAATTATAACTCATTAATTATTCAAACTAATTTGACATCATTTGGATGATTACAGTACATACTCGGAATTATTTTGTGTGGTCCCATAAATTATTTAGTCTATACATACCCTTTTTTAAGAGTAAACATGATTTTAAGCATCTTTATAATGTATGTTAATTTTATTAAGTTCAATTCAGCATAAACGCATTAAAGTGTGCGCTTAAATAAAAATTTGTCCAAAGGCTCTAATGTTGCGAAATTCTTTTGTTTGTCTCTATAAACGAACCATAAACATTGTATACACCAGTAAAAACTCTTCAGCTTATTTTGCGTTTAAAATTAATAATTGTTCCAAATTTAACATCATTTGGATGACTATGTGACATTGCCAGAACACTTTTGTAAGGTCCTGTACATTAATTAGAAAGCTTAAGAGCACATATTTTCTTCAGACAACATAAGTTTAAGCATCTTACTCACGTACGCTAATTTCCTTTTCTTGATTGCAAAGTAATGATATTAAAATGTGTTTAAACGAAATTCAACCCATATGCCGTAATGTTAAGAATTTTGGCATGTCCCTGTACACAGTTTATAAACAATGTAGCAATAAAAATTATATTGCTACTTATATGCAAAGCTGGAACGTGTGACCCAATTTACAAGTCAATCGAAGGATTTTTGCAGCCGCTATTGCGGTACATACAAATTCTTCCCATAGGTCTGTAATGATAAGAAACACTTTGGCGTGTCCCTGTACACGAACTGCAAATGCAATACACGGGTCATTCCATGCCAAATCAACCAAAAAATTTCAATTTTCGACCTGACCACCTCAGATTTCTATTAAACTTGCAGGTATCATTCTCCTTGATGATATAAATGAGAATATATTTTTAGAAATTTTTTATCTCTTTCAATTTTTTTTTAAATTAATTTTTTAAATTTCGAAAAATCAGCATTTTTTTAGCTTGTGTAAGCATTTTCAATCTCAAATTTCTCAAGTTCTATAAGGCATAGAGAAGTTTATGACCCCTCATTTTAAAGAGTATTTCCAAGGTTTAATTTGATATGCAACATCATTATGTTAGGTAAAAATTTTGAAGGTAATGTTTTTTAAAAATTTTGAAAAATAAATACGTTTTTGGTTATACTAAAAGCTATATAACCTGAAATTTTTAGAGTGGGATCTCTATGGGATCAGAAGTTATTACAAAAAACTTACAGTTACTCTACATGTTAAATTGTATTATAATTACAATTGAATCTCGAAAATCCAGATTTTCCGGGACCACGGCGATTCCAGATTTTAGAGATTTATTGAAAACTAATTTTTTGTGATATTATAATAACATACAAACTGCAATTTTATATTAATGAAAATAAACAACAAATCAAATTGGTTAATTAAAATATAAAATATAAATATAATAAAACACTTACGTTAAATTAAAACAGATATATTACACTAAAATATAATAAACTGATAATGCCTGCTAAATAACTGCTATTAAACTAAGGAAACAATTTTTTTTTTAACATTTCAGTAATTATTTTTCACTATGGTTTTTTTTTTTTTTTTTATAACCTACCTTTTTTTGTAAAAAAATAAAATTTTTAATTCACAATCAAACTATATAAAAATATGTCAGATTACGTTCAAATTTATGTATTCAGTGTTCAATTAAACGAATTTTAAACTGCATTGCACAAGAAATATGGAAATAAGATACAGCTAAGTCTTATTTTAAAATAAAAATTGAAAAATCGTCTGGATTTTAGAAATTTTTGGATTTTGGACGTCCGGATTTTCGAGGTTCAATTGTACCATATAATACGCTTACTTGATAAAAGACATTATTTTGAAAGTTTATATTTATGACTAGTAAAATTGTAAAAAATAGTTTTCTTCATGAAAATTTCTAAGATCAGTAAAAATTTGATTATTTGATTTATTTTTTAAATGTGTGTGTGTATGTAATTCTACAAGTTTAAAATTTTTAAGATTATAATCATTAGTGATGGTTTTAAAACTTGTGCAGTTTTTTAAAGACAGATTACAAAATCATTACAATATAAGGTTATAAATTTATATCACAAGCCAATCAGATAATAAATTACTACACTTACAAATTAATGACAGCATAAGACATAGTAAATAAATAATAATCAATTCATTTGCTAATTAGAGATATTCTGGTTCAAAATTGTCTTTATTTAAAGATTGTTTTATTTATGTTGTTGCAGGCATGTGACTCATATGCATCTCCACTGTAGTTTAATTTTTTATGTCTCTTCTGAGATCTCAGTGTAGAAAAAGTTAGTTGTGATTTTGGGTTCATACCAGGGCTCCAACTCAATTTAAAAAATAAAATTTCTTGACTTTTCCAGGTTTATCTTTAGAAAATTCAAGTCATGAAATTTGGTTTGCAACATAAAAGGTAAGCTCACAGCGTAAAACAGCTTGCGACATAAAAGACAATATAGTCATGTAACTCGCAACATAAACTGAATGCTCAAAAAGCATTTTCCAGATTTATATCATCATTTTTCCAGCTTTTTAGACAATATTTGTGATTTTCCCTGACATTTCCCTGACTTTTTTCCATAATTTCAAATTCCCTGACTTTTCCAGATTCTCCCTGACCCATGGGAATCCTGCCATTTCTTTTAAGTAGAAGTAAAATAAGCATTTTAATTTTTTTTAAATGAAACATTTTTGGCATATTTATTTTAAACAATGAGGGCCTTCTTCAGATAAAAAATTTAATCAATTCTATTTAGTTTTTACTTTTATTATATAAGAAATTTTATTTCTTCTTACAACCGGACTTTAAATTTGTATGATTTTAATATTTTTATCATTAAGACTTTGTGTAAAGATGAGTAAACCTAGCACATCAAAACATTTTTCTATATATTGCTATAACCCATTCAAGAAAGCTGGCCATGATTATTATAAAAAAAAGTTTGTGATTTGTAATAATGAACAAATTTATATATATTTTCATTTATAATAAATGAAGACACTTTGAGACATAGTCCTAATTTGTATAAACATGTACTGGATGGCGTAAAGCTATATTAAAGCTTCCAGTAATTTTAACTGAACAATGTATTTATATGTACCTTTGTTTCTTTATTATAATTTCTAATCGTAGTAAGAATCTCTAAAACATTCAATCTATAAAACTCACAATAATAATTAATTTTTTTTTTTTTTTTTTTTTTTTTTTTTTAATAATCTTAAAAAATTTTATCAAAAAAACTGTTATTTATTTTTTATTAAGCATAATTATATTGAATATTGATTTTTTCCCCCATGTTTAATTGTATATTAGCATGCAATACTGTATGTGTGAATTTTAATAAACAGGTATTTTATAAAGTAAGCATATTATATGATAATTGTAATACAATTTACCATGCAGAGTAGCTAAGTTTTTTGTCATAACTCCTGATCCCATTGAGATCCCACTCTAACAGTTTCAGGTTATATAGCTTTTAGTATAACCAAAAACATATATATATATATATATTTTTTTTTTTTTCAGATTTTTTAAAAAACACAATATTTATTTTTTTTTAATTTTAAAATTTAAAATTTCAAAATATTTTTAATTTTTACCCGACATAATGATGTTGTATATAAAATTAAACCTTGTGAAATACTCTTTAAAATGAGGGGTCATAAACTTCGCTATCCCTTATAGAACTTGAGAAATTTGAGATTGAAAACGCTTATACAAGCTTAAAAATGCTGATTTTTTTTAAATTTTAAAAAAATCGAATGACATAATTTTTTTAAAAAAATATATTCTTATTTATATCATCAAGGAGAATGATTCCTGCAAGTTTCATAACAATCTGAGGGGGTCAGGTTGAGTGAGTGGTTGATTTGGCATGGAATGACCCTAACCAAAAACTAGACAGCTAATTTCGTGGGGATCATGAACATGTGTACCAAATTTCAAGTCAATAGCGTGATTTTTGCGGCCGCTATCGCACGACAGACAGACAGACAGGACGGAACCCAAAATCCTTTTGAGTATCAACAGAGGGCCTCCACTGACTTTTCGGCAAAAATTGGAAGTCAATAGCATGATTTTTGCGGCCGCTATCGCAGTACATACAAATTCTTCCCATAGGCTGTAATGATAAGAAAAACTTTGACGTGTTCCTGTACACGGAATACACACCCAAAACTATACAGCTGATTCCGTGGGGCACATGAACATGTGTACCAAATTGCAAGTTAATAGTATGATTCTTACAGCCGCTGTCGCGCGACAGACAGAACCCAAAACCGTTTTGAGTCTCAACAGAGGGCCTCCACTGACGTTTCGGCAATTATTCTTAGTAAAAGTGTCAGGTTTGATTTCATTTGTTGGAAAACACTGTATTTGTTGTAAATACTTCACACATGTAAGGAAAAAGAATTACATGATAAAAAGAACTTTGTTTTTAAATTTTCCGTTGAAGAATATGGTTTTAAATTTTCCGTTGAATCATATAAACGCTACTGAAGACAGCAGGCACCCAAAACAATTGGCTAAAAGTATTAAAAAAATTCATTGTCATTGTGTTCTGAGCTATTTTAAACATTTCAAATGTCTAGCTAGTCGGGAAGTTAGTTAAATAAATTTTCTGTTGAATCACGTAAACGCTGCCGAAGGCAATGGGCACCCAAAACAATTGGCTAATAGTATTAAGAAAATGTATTGTTACCATATTCTGAGCTATTCTAAAAGTTTCAAATGTCTAGCTAGTTGAGAAGTTAATTAAATAAATGTTCTGTTGAATCATATAAACGCTACCGAAGGCAGCAGGGACCCGAAACAATTGGCTAAAAGTATTAAAAAAATGCATTGTCATCATGTTCTGAGCTTTCTAAAAGTTTCAAATGTCTAGCTAGTCGTGAAGTTAGTTAAAGTCGATTGCGAGATTTGTATTGGGCAAACAAGAAACCCAGTTAATAAAAACATGGTAAAAAAAGCACTTCTCAAAAGAATTAGGGGATATTATGAGTTTCATAGAAAACAACAGTGTAAGCAGCTACATGTTTAACAAACATACAAGAAAAGAGCATAGCTGCCAACTTATACGTTTTTTTGCTACCATAAATTTTTTATAGGAAATTTTAATAAGTTTTTTGGCAGTTTTCTTTAATTAAACATGATTTTTTTTTTTTTTTTTTTTTTTGCAAAGAATACCGGTGTTAAAAAAATGTACTAGTTGGCACCTATGAAAGAGATTAAAAGGGAAAATTATAATGTTTGTAAAGTTGGGAAAATGCAAACTTTGCATGCGATGTAGAAAATGACTTCTGCAAATAAGGAATGAAAACTGACCTGCCGTATTCCTTTTGCAGGATTAGATTAAAAACAATTGATGCACATTTAATGTATGAAACAGCAAATACGATGTCTCGGCAGCATGACTTAGCTGAATTGGCAACCTGGAAGGCCATCGGTCATTTAGAGGATAGTCAAATACCATCTGTTGTAGCGGAAGCATTAGGAGTTTTATTAAAGTACCATTTCCAGACTATAGAATTAGCTTTTGGAAACTGGAAATGTTCATTGAAAATTAGGACTAGGTCATAGCATAGACCTGCAACAACACAAAATGAGGATCAGAGACAATATAAATGCTTAGTAAGCGATTGAGAACGTCATATTCCATTTTTGCAATCTTGCTGCTAGGTACTAAACTTTTGCAGTTAGAGAAAAGACAGTGGTTGCTTTCAAAAGTTCAAGACTTATTGCATGTTAAATTGCGACAAAACTGAATAGATCGAAAATGGTCGTTTGCAATTTTCTTTAAAATACCGGCAAATATGATCAGCAAAGATGTACAAGTAGGCCATTTTCTGTTTTTGTGCATAAAAAAGGAATGATAATAAAGCGTGATTCTCAAGGAAACAATTACCTGCGGAAATTAAATGGGAATTAAACTTACAATGCAGTGTTCAAACTATTCATATTTTACAAAAAGAGAAAAAGGTTCGTTAAGGAAAATATTTGTCACGACCACCTCTTACAAAAGTTCATAAGAGACTGAGAAGGGAGTTTGCCAAAAAAATACATTACTGTGGGGAAAAAATGGGATAATGTATCTGGTCCATCCAAATTAAACTTTTTCTCATTGAAAAAGATAACATCATCCTAGATTTCCCATAGTAATTCATTTTTTGGTAAACTCTCCCCCCAGTCTCTTATGAACTTTTGTAAGAGGCGGTCTGACAAGTGTTTTCCATAATGAAATTTTTTTCTTTTTGTAAAACACGACCAGCAGTTCGAGTACTGCGTTGTAAGTTTAATTTCCGTCGATAATTGTTTTTCTTGAGAAATCACGCCTTGTTATCATTCTTTTCCAATGCACAGAAACATAGAAACGCCTACTTGTACGTCTTTGCTGTCCATATTTGCCTGTAATTTTAAGAAAATTATAAATTATCATTCTTGATCTATTCATCTTTGTCACAATTTGACGTGCAGTAAGTCCTGAACTTTTGAAAGCAACCACTTTCCCTTTCTCAAACTCCGAAAGTTTGGTACCTAGCAGCATGATTGCAAAAATGGAATACGACGTTCCCAATCGATTATTAAGCATTTATATCGTCTGCGAGTGCCGTGTGCGTGCAGAACAAAAGCAATTCAAATTTTGCTTTTAGAACACACAAATACAGTTGTCCTTATAATTTTTTCTTTGTCACAAGGCCACCTAAATACAAAATATATTTTATGAACAGCAATTTCTCATTTATTTCTTTAAAAACTAATAAAATATGCTTCATTTATGATTGGTTCCTTGCCATAAAATTTGCATAATTTTTCGGCGAACTGTAGCAAAGATTTGCGAATTTTTTTCCCTTGTCCTTACAATTTTGACCACCTCTTTAGATAGAATGGAAGATAAAATTATGAAGGTAGAAGATACTATAGATAACAACGTAGAAGATAATAACATTATGAAGATACAAGAGAGCTTTGAAGAGAAAGTAAAAGAAAAAAAAGTAAAGAGCTGAAAAGATTTTCTGAAATAGAAAGAAATTTTAAGATAATAGTTGATCAATTTGCAAATGGAAGAAGAGTTCAACAGGGAACTGATTGGAAAATTTGAGAAGAGGTTTGAAGAAAGATTAGGAAATGAACTGCAAAAGAATATCCGGAGAAAATTCTGGAAGAAAAATTAGCACCGATGCTTTATGCAGTTGAAAGAATACCGAATGAGAGTCAGTGAAGCTTTCTACTGATGATAACAGATCATCTAAGCAATTATTCAAGACATAACAACTTCTTTCAAGTCTCAATTTCAGTCGTGATATAAACTTTTTCATGAGTTACCTTCATTTACTGAATTTCTCGTCATCAATACACGCGGTTCGTTTTCGCATAACTTCAAAACCACAGTACGTGGTAACTCTTAAGTTAGCCTGCAGGTTTGTTATAAGAACTTGTTTCAAGTCTCCAATTTCGGTCGTGATATAAACTTTTTCACGAGAGTTACCTTCATTTACTAAATTTCTCGTAATCAATACACTTGGTTCGTTTTCGCATAACTTCAAAACCACAGTACGTGTCAGCTCTTAAGTTAGCCTGCAGGTTTGTTATAATAACTGGTTTCAAGTCTCCAATTTCCTTCGTAATATAAGTTTTCAGACGAGAGTAATCGGCATTAATTGAATTTCTCGGAATCAATACACGTGGCTCGTTTTCGCATAACTTGAAAACCACAGTACGTGTTAACTCTTAAATTTGCCTGCAGATTTATTATAACAACTTGTTTAAAGTCTCCAATTTCGTTCGTGATATAAGTTTTAACACAAGAGTAATCGCCTTTAATTGAATTTCTCGGCATCGATTCGTGTGGATCGTTTTCGCATAACTTCAAAACCACTGTACGTGTTAACTTTTAATTTTGCCTGCAGGTTTGCTATAACAACTTGTTTCAAGTCTCCAATTTCTGTCGTAATATAAGTCTTAACACGAGAGTAATCGGCTTTAATTGAATTTCTCGGAACCAGTATGTGTGGTTCATTTACGCGTAAATTCAAAAAATGTGTATGTGTTAACTCTAAATTTTACCTGCAGGTTTGTTATAAAAACTTGTTTCAAGACTCCAATTTCCTTCGTGATATAAGTTTTAACACGAGAGTAATCGGCTTTAATTGAATTTCTCGGCATCGATTCGTATGGTTCGTTTTCGCATAACTTCAAAACCACTGTACGTGTTAACTCTTAAGTTTGCCTGCAGGTTTGTTATAACAACTTGTTTCAAGTCTCCAATTTCCTTCGTGATATAAGTTTTAACACGAGAGTAATCGGCTTTAATTGAATTTCTCGGAATCAATACGTGTGGTTCGTTTTCGCATAACTTAAAAACCAACTCTTAAGTTTGCCTGCAGGTTTGCTATAACAACTTGTTTCAATTCTCCAATTTCGGTCGTGATATAAAATTTTTCACGAGAGTTACCTGCATTTTTGAATTTCTCGGAAACAATGCATGTGGTTCGTTTTCGCATAACATCAAAACCACAGTACGTGTTAACTCTTAAGTTAGCCTGCAGGTTTGTTATAATAACTGGTTTCAAGTCTCCAATTTCCTTCGTAATATATGTTTTCAGACGAGAGTAATCGGCATTAATTGAATTTCTCGGAATCAATACATGTGGTTCGTTTTCGCATACTTGAAAACCACAGTACGTGTTAACTCTAAAATTTCCCTGCAGGTTTGTTCTAAAAACGTGTTTCAAGTCTCCAATTTCGGTCGTGATATAAGTTTTAACACGAGAGTAATCGGCTTCAATTGAATTTTTCGGAATCAATACGTATGGTTCGTTTTCGCATAATTTCAAAACCACTGTAAGTGTTAACTCCTAAGTTTGCCTGTAGGTTTGTTATAACAACTTGTTTCAAGTCTCCAATTTCCTTCGTGATATAAGTTTTAACACAAGAGTAATCGGCTTTAATTGAATTTCTCGGAATCAATACGTGTGGTTCGTTTTCGCATAACTTCAAATCCACTGTACGTGTTACCTCTTAAGTTTGCCTGCAGGTTTGCTATGACAACTTGTTTCAATTCTCCAATTTCGCTCGTGATATAAAATTTTCACGAGAGTTACCTGCTTTTATTGAATTTTTCGGAATCAATACATGTGGTTCGTTTTCGCATAACTTCAAAACCACAGTACGTCTTAACCCTTTCAGGGGCACTAAGTAAAAATGATTGAATTTCCTTTTAAATATATATATATCATAAAGTAAACATCCCCTACAAGTCATATTTGATGAAGAAAAAAAATCAGCGTGTGTTGATTTTATTGTGGGTGGTGGCTATACGTTCTATCCACTGCGCACATACGTCATGTACCTTAATTTTTGAATGGAAATAAATATTTATATATTTAAGGAATAAAAATTGAAACTATGCCTTGAAAATGTAATTATAATAATACAATGTAACAATAATTAATTATTTCTTAAATTATAATGCTTCTTTATCCTTTTTTAATGATTTATTATATATATATATATATACACAGGTATGTGGGCTGTTTAAAATTTGTTTAGAAACCTTTATGCATTAGTAATAAGAAAAAATTATTCACTATTTAAGGAATAAAAGTTATAGTAATTCAATTATATCTATAGCTGGGCAAGCGTTTTAATCCCATAAGAAGATTTATAGCAATAAACCTTAAAACTTCTTTTATATCTATTGGAGTAAAAGATTTTCCCAACTGGGTAGCATACATGTTTGTTTGAAAAACTAAATCTTCCCAAAATGTCATTGCCATAAACATAAAAAATATTCCAAGTGGTGTTGGATTATCAAGGACCTCAGGTGCAGGACCACTTTCTTCCATAAATTTTGGAACAGATTGGCGAACTTGAAAACTTTTGCTCCAATTTACTCGCCCTCTTGAGCTAGAAGAACCTTCTGTTTTACTGGATTGTTCATCTTCCGAACTTGAAACAATTTCTTCTTCAGGTAAATCTCGAACATATTCCTCATTATCACTTGTTCCTGATCCAGATACTGCAGAATCATCATCTGAGTGTAGCTCTTCAAACAGAGCAATAGCTTCATCCAAAGATAAGCCTTTTCTATGCATTATTGTGATAAAAATTAAGATATATAAATTGAATTTAAGATTATTTAGAGAAATTAACTAAATTTAAAAGCTATGGAAATAAAAATTTATTTTTAAAAACGATGATATAAGAGCAAAAGAAAAAAGCAGCCTCTCTCTATACTGCAAACAGAAATAATAGTTTTTTTGTAAGAACCCTCCCACGCTTATTTACATCTGTATTTACATTCTGCTATCCCTTACTGTTTATAGTTATCACAGTTCACTAACCCCAAAAGACAATCTTTGTTTATCTCAAAGGAAAAGAAATTGAGATTCTTTTCCCCAGCACAGCCTGTCTTATGGTATCTCCCCTGACATATGTGCGCGGTGGCTAGAGGGTCTATCCACCTAAAAGATGCTCCTAAAAATCAAACTAAAATTAATGATCTAAGATAATATGTAAATCTGTTGTATTTAAAAGGTGCATTGCAGTATATTTACACTACCAATTACTTTTGAATAAAAAATTATTTTTCATAAAAATATATAATAGAAACTTCAAAAATTTTTCCCGCAACTTCTCCATTTAAAAAAGTCACAGGCACATCCTGCTTAAAGTTACTGTGGAGCGGCCATCTCTATTTCAATTTTAGAAGTACATATTAACTTTTCATAAAAGTGGATAGAAAAAGTAGCCACTGCACACCTAGAGAAAAATTTCTAAAGTAGGTGGATAGACCCTCTAGCCACCGCCCCTGAAAGGGTTAACCCTAAATTTAGCCTGCAGGTTTGCTATAACAACCTGTTTCAAGTCACCAATTTCGGTCGTGAAATAGGTTTTAACACGAGAGTAATCGGCTTTAATTGAATTTGTTAGAATCAGTATGTGTTGTTCGTTTTCGCTTAACTTTAAAAACACTGTACGTGTTAACTCTTAAGTTAGCCTGCAGGTTTGTTATAACAACTTGTTTCAAATCTCCAATTTTGGTCGTGATATAAACTTTTTAACGAGAGTTACCTGCATTTATTGAATTTCTCTTATTCAGAACATGTGGTTCGTTTTCGCATAACTTGAAAACCACAGTACGTGTTAACTCTTAAATTTGACTGCAGGTTTGTTATAACTACTTGTTTCATGTCTCCAATTTCCTTCGTGATATAAGTTTTAACACGAGAGTAATCGGCTTTAATTGAATTTCTCGGAATCAATACGTGTGGTTCGTTTTCGCATAACTTCAAAACCACTGTACATGTTAACCTATAAATGTGCCTGAAGGTTTCTTATAACAACTTGTTTCAATTCTCCAATTTCCTTCGTGATATAAGTTTTAACACGAGAGTAATCGCCTTTAATTGAATTTCTCGGAATCAGTATGTGTGGTTCGTTTTCGTATAACTTTAAAACCACTGTATGTGTTAACTCTTAAGTTAGCCTGCAGGTTTGTTATAACAACTTGTTTCAAGTCTCCAATTTTGGTCGTGATATAAACTTTTTAACGAGAGTTACCTGCATTTATTGAATTTCTCTTATTCAGTACATGTGGTTCTTTTTCGCATAACTTCAAAACCACAGTACGTGTTAGCTCTTAAGTTAGCCTGCAGGTTTGTTATAATAACTGGTTTCAAGTCTCCAATTTCCTTTGTGATATAAGTAATCGCCTTTATTGAATTTGTTAATTGAACTTGTTAGAATCAGTATGTGTGGTTCGTTTTAGCTTAACGTCAAAACTACTGTACGTGTTAACTCTTAATTTTGCCTGCTGGTTTGTTATAACAACTTGTTTCAAGTCTCCAATTTCCTTTGTGATATAAGTTTTAACACGGGAGTAATCGGCTTTAATTGAATTTCTCGGAATCGATACATGTGGTTCGTTTTCGCATAACTTCAAAACAACTGTACGTGTTAACTCTTATATTTGCCTGCAGATTTGTTATAGCAACTTGTTTCAAGTCTCCAATTTCGGTCGTGATATAAGTTTTAACACGATAGTAATTGGCTTAAATTGAATTTGTTAGAATCAGTATGTGTGGTTCGTTTTCGCATAGCTTCAAAACAACTGTACGTGTTAACTCTTAAATTTGCCTGCAGGTTTGTTATAACAACTTGTTTCAAGTCTCCAATTTCCTTTGTGATATAAGTTTTAACACGGGAGTAATCGGCTTTAATTGAATTTCTCGGAATCGATACGTGTGGTTCGTTTTCGCATAACTTCAAAACAACTGTACGTGTTAACTCTTAAATTTGCCTGCAGGTTTGTTATAACAACTTGTTTCAAGTCTCCAATTTCGTTTGTGATATAAGTTTTAACACGGGAGTAATCGGCTTTAAATTAATTTGTTAGAATCAGTATGTGTGGTTCGTTTTCGCTTAACTTCAAAACTACTGTACGTGTTGACTCTTAATTTTGCCTGTTGGATTGTTATAACAATTTGTTTTAAGTCTCCAATTTCCTTTGTGATATAAGTTTTAACACGGGGGTAATCGGCTTTAAATGAATTTGTTAGAATCAGTATGTGTGGTTCATTTTCGCTTAACTTCAAAACTACTGTACGTGTTAACTCTTAATTTTGCCTGCTGGTTTGATATAACAACTTGTTTCAAGTCTCCAATTTCCTTTGTGATATAAGTTTTAACACGGGAGTAATCGGCTTTAAATTAATTTGTTAGAATCAGTATGTGTGGTTCGTTTTCGCTTAACTTCAAAACTACTGTACGTGTTGACTCTTAATTTTGCCTGCTGGATTGTTATAACAATTTGTTTCAAGTCTCCAATTTCCTTTGTGATATAAGTTTTAACACGGGAGTAATCGGCTTTAAATGAATTTGTTAGAATCAGTATGTGTGGTTCATTTTCGCTTAACTTCAAAACTACTGTACGTGTTAACTCTTAATTTTGCCTTCTGGTTTGTTATAACAATTTGTTTCAAGTCTCCAATTTCCTTTGTGATATAAGTAATCGCCTTTATTGAATTTGTTAATTGAACTTGTTAGAATCAGTATGTGTGGTTCGTTTTAGCTTAACGTCAAAACTACTGTACGTGTTAACTCTTAATTTTGCCTGCTGGTTTGTTATAACAACTTGTTTCAAGTCTCCAATTTCCTTTGTGATATAAGTTTTAACACGGGAGTAATGGGCTTTAATTGAATTTCTCGGAATCGATACGCGTGGTTCGTTTTCGCATAACTTCAAAAGAACTGTACGTGTTAACTCTTAAATTTGTCTGCAGGTTTGTTATAACAACTTGTTTCAAGTCTCCAATTTCGTTTGTGATATAAGTTTTAACACGAGAGTAATCGGCTTTAAATGTATTTGTTAGAATCAGTATGTGTGGTTCGTTTTCGATTAACTTCAAAACTACTGTACGTGTTAACTCTTAATTTTGCCTGTTGGTTTGTTATAACAATTTGTTTCAAGTCTCCAATTTCCTTTGTGATATAAGTTTTAACACGGGAGTAATCGGCTTTAAATGTATTTGTTAGAATCAGTATGTGTGGTACATTTTCGCTTAACTTAAAAACTACTGTACCTGTTAACTCTTAATTTTGCCTGCTGGTTTGTTATGACAACTTGTTTCAAGTCTCCAGTTTCGGTCGTGATATAAACTTTTTCACGAGGGTTACCTGCATTTATTGAATTTCTCGGAATGCGGTTCGTTTTTGCATAACTTCAAAACCACACAGTACGGGTTAACTCTTAAATTTGCCTGCAGGTTTCTTATAATAACTGGTTTCAAGTCTCCAATTTACGTCGTGATATAAGTCTTAGCACGAGAGTAATCGGCTTTAATTGGATTTGTTAGAATCAGTATGTGTGGTTTGTTTTCGCATAACTTCAAAAACACTGTACGTGTTAACTCTTAAATTTGCCTGAAGGTTTATTATAACAACTTGCTTCAAGTCTCCGATTTCGATCGCAATATAAGTTTTAACAAGAGAGTAATCGGCATTAATTGAATTTTTGGGAATCAATACGTGTGGTTCGTTTTCGCATAACTTCAAAACTACTGTACGTGTTAACTCTTAAGTTTGCCTGCAGGTTTGCTATGACAACTTGTTTCAATTCTCCAATTTCGCTCGTGATATAAAATTTTCACGAGAGTTACCTGCTTTTATTGAATTTTTCGGAATCAATAGAATGTGGTTCGTTTTCGCATAACTTCAAAACCACAGTACGTCTTAACCCTAAATTTAGCCTGCAGGTTTGCTATAACAACCTATTTCAAGTCACCAATTTCGGTCGTGAAATAGGTTTTAACACGAGAGTAATTGGCTTTAATTGAATTTGTTAGAATCAGTATGTGTGGTTCATTTTCGCTTAACTTTAAAAACACTGTACGTGTTAACTCTTAAGTTTGCCTGCAGGTTTGTTATAACAACTTGTTTCAAGTCACGAATTTCCTTCGTGATATAAGTTTTAACACGAGAGTAATCGGCTTTAATTAAATTTCTCGGCATCGATTCGTGTGGTTCGTTTTCGCATAACTTCTAAAGTACTGTAAGTGTTAACTCTTAAGTTTGCCTGAAGGTTTCTTATAATACCAGTTTCAAGTCTCCAATTTCCTTCGTGATATAAGTTTTAACACTAGAGTAATCGGCTTTAATTGAATTTGTTAGAATCAGTGTGTGTGGTTCGTTTTCGCATAACTTCAAGATCATTGTACGTGTTAACTCTTGATTTTGCCAGCAGGTTTGTTATAACAACTTGTTCCAAGTCACGAATTTCCTTTGTGATATAAGTTTTAACACGGGAGTAATCGGCTTTAAATGAATTTGTTAGAATCAGTATGTGTGGTTCATTTTCGCTTAACTTCAAAACTACTGTACGTGTTAACTCTTAATTTTGCCTGCTGGTTTGTTATAACAATTTGTTTCAAGTCTCCAATTTCCTTTGTGATATAAGTAATCGCCTTTATTGAATTTGTTAATTGAACTTGTTAGAATCAGTATGTGTGGTTCGTTTTAGCTTAACGTCAAAACTACTGTACGTGTTAACTCTTAATTTTGCCTGTTGGTTTGTTATAACAACTTGTTTCAAGTCTCCAATTTCCTTTGTGATATAAGTTTTAACACGGGAGTAATCGGCTTTAATTGAATTTCTCGGAATCGATACACGTGGTTCGTTTTCGCATAACTTCAAAACAACTGTACGTGTTAACTCTTAAATTTGCCTGCTGGTTTGTTATGACAACTTGTTTCAAGTCTCCAATTTCCTTTGTGATATAAGTTTTAACACGGGAGTAATGGGCTTTAATTGAATTTCTCGGAATCGATACGCGTGGTTCGTTTACGCATAACTTCAAAAGAACTGTACGTGTTAACTCTTAAATTTGTCTGCAGGTTTGTTATAACAACTTGTTTCAAGTCTCCAATTTCGTTTGTGATATAAGTTTTAACACGAGAGTAATCGGCTTTAAATGTATTTGTTAGAATCAGTATGTGTGGTTCGTTTTCGATTAACTTCAAAACTACTGTACGTGTTAACTCTTAATTTTGCCTGTTGGTTTGTTATAACAATTTGTTTCAAGTCTCCAATTTCCTTTGTGATATAAGTTTTAACACGGGAGTAATCGGCTTTAAATATATTTGTTAGAATCAGTATGTGTGGTTCATTTTCGCTTAACTTAAAAACTACTGTACCTGTTAACTCTTAATTTTGCCTGCTGGTTTGTTATGACAACTTGTTTCAAGTCTCCAATTTCGGTCGTGATATAAGTTTTAACACGAGAGTAATCGGCTTTAATTGAACTTGTTAGAATCAGTATGTGTGGTTCGTTTTCGCATAACTTCAAAACAACTGTACGTGTTAACTCTTTAATTTGCTTGCAGGTTTGTTATAACAACTTGTTTCAAGTCTCCAATTTCGTTTGTGATATAAGTTTTAACACGGGAGTAATCGGCTTTAAATGAATTTGTTAAAATCAGCATGTGTGGTTCGTTTTCGCTTAACTTGAAAACTACTGTACGTGTTAACTCTTAATTTTGCCTGCTGGTTTGTTATAACAACTTGTTTCAAGTCTCCAATTTCCTTTGTGATATAAGTTTTAACGTGGGAGTAATCGGCTTTAAATGAATTTGTTAGAATCAGTATGTGTGGTTCGTTTTCGCTTAACTTCAAAACTACTGTACGTGTTACTCTTAATTTTGCGTGCTTGTTTGTTATAACAACTTGTTTCAAGTCTCCATATCTTTTGTGATATAAGTTTTAACACGGGAGTAATCGGCTTTAATTGAATTTGTTAGAATCAGTATGTGTGGTTCGTTTTCGCATAACTTCAAAACAACTGTACGTGTTAACTCTTAAATTTGCCTGCCGGTTTGTCATAACAACTTGTTTCAAGCCTCCAATTTCCTTTGTGATATAAGTTTTAACACGGGAGTAATCGGCTTTAATTGAATTTATCGGAATCGATACGTGTGGTTCGTTTTCGCATAACTTCAAAACCACTGTACGTGTTAACTCTTAAATTTGCCTGCAGGTTTGTTATAACAACTTGTTTCAAGTCTCCACTTTCGGACGTGATATAAGTTTTAACACGAGAGTAATCGGCTTCAATTGAATTTTTCGGAATCAATACGTGTGGTTCGTTTTCGCATAACTTCAAAACCACTGTACGTGTTAACTCTTAAGTTTGCCTGCAGGTTTGCTATGACAACTTGTTTCAATTCTCCAATTTCGGTCGTGATATAAGTTTTAACAAGAGAGTAATCGGCATTAATTGAATTTGATAGAATCAGTATGTGTGGTTCGTTTTCGCATAACTTCAAAACCACTGTACGTGTTAACCCTAAATTTTGCTTGCAGGTTTGTTATAACATCTTGTTTCAATTCTCCAATTTCGGTCGTGATATAAACTTTTTCACGAGAGTTACCTTCATTTACTGAATTTCTCGTAATCAATACACTTGGTTCGTTTTCGCATAACTTAAAACCACAGTACGTGTTAGCTCTTAAGTTAGCCTGCAGGTTTGTTATAATAACTGGTTTCAAGTCTCCAATTTCCTTCGTAATATAAGTTTTCAGACGAGAGTAATCGGCTTTAATTGAATTTCTCGGAATCAATACGTGTGGTTCGTTTTCGCATAACTTCAAAACCAACTCTTAAAATTGCCTGCAGGTTTGCTATAACAACTTGTTTCAATTCTCCAATTTCGGTCGTGATATAAGTTTTAACACGAGAGTAATCGGCTTTTATCGAATTTTTCGGAATCAATACATGTGGTTCGTTTTCGCATAACTTCAAAACCACAGTACGTCTTAACTCTAAATTTAGCCTGCAAGTTTGCTATAACAACTTGTTTCAAGTCACTAATTTCGGTCGTGAAATAGGTTTTAACTCGAGAGTAATCGGCTTTAATTGAATTTGTTAGAATCAGTGTGTGTGGTTCGTTTTCGCTTAACTTCAAAAACACTGTACGTGTTAAATATTAATTTGCCTGCAGCCTTGTTTTAACAGCTTGTTTCAAGTCTCCAGTTTCGGTCGTGATATAAACTTTTTCACGAGGGTTACCTGCATTTATTGAATTTCTCGGAATGCGGTTCGTTTTTGCATAACTTCAAAACCACACAGTACGGGTTAACTCTTAAATTTGCCTGCAGGTTTCTTATAATAACTGGTTTCAAGTCTCCAATTTACGTCGTGATATAAGTCTTAGCACGAGAGTAATCGGCTTTAATTGGATTTGTTAGAATCAGTATGTGTGGTTTGTTTTCGCATAACTTCAAAAACACTGTACGTGTTAACTCTTAAATTTGCCTGCAGGTTTATTATAACAACTTGCTTCAAGTCTCCGATTTCGATCGCAATATAAGTTTTAACAAGAGAGTAATCGGCATTAATTGAATTTTTGGGAATCAATACGTGTGGTTCGTTTTCGCATAACTTCAAAACCACTGTACGTGTTAACTCTTAAGTTTGCCTGCAGGTTTGCTATGACAACTTGTTTCAATTCTCCAATTTCGGTCGTGATATAAAATTTTCACGAGAGTTACCTGCTTTTACTGAATTTTTCGGAATCAATAGAATGTGGTTCGTTTTCGCATAACTTCAAAACCACAGTACGTCTTAACCCTAAATTTAGCCTGCAGGTTTGCTATAACAACCTATTTCAAGTCACCAATTTCGGTCGTGAAATAGGTTTTAACACGAGAGTAATCGGCTTTAATTGAATTTGTTAGAATCAGTATGTGTGGTTCATTTTCGCTTAACTTTAAAATCACTGTACGTGTTAACTCTTAAGTTTGCCTGCAGGTTTGTTATAACAACTTGTTTCAAGTCTCCAGTTTCGGTCGTGATATAAACTTTTTCACGAGGGTTACCTGCATTTATTGAATTTCTCGGAATGCGGATTTCCTTCGTGATATAAGTTTTAACACGAGAGTAATCGGCTTTAATTAAATTTCTCGGCATCGATTCGTGTGGTTCGTTTTCGCATAACTTCTAAAGTACTGTAAGTCTTAACTCTTAAGTTTGCCTGAAGGTTTCTTATAATACCAGTTTCAAGTCTCCAATTTCCTTCGTGATATAAGTTTTAACACTAGAGTAATCGGCTTTAATTGAATTTGTTAGAATCAGTGTATGTGGTTCGTTTTCGCATAACTTCAAGATTATTGAACGTGTTAACTCTTGATTTTGCCAGCAGGTTTGTTATAAAAACTTGTTTCAAGTCACGAATTTCCTTTGTGATATATGTTTTAACACGGGAGTAATGGGCTTTAATTGAATTTCTCGGAATCGATACGCGTGGTTCGTTTTCACATAACTTCAAAACAACTGTACGTGTTAACTCTTAAATTTGCCTGCAGGTTTATTATAACAACTTGCTTCAAGTCTCCGATTTCGATCGCAATATAAGTTTTAACAAGAGAGTAATCGGCATTAATTGAATTTGATAGAATCAGTATGTGTGGTTCGTTTTCGCATAACTTGAAAACCACTGTACGTGTTAACTCTAAATTTTGCCTGCAGGTTTGTTATAACAACTTGTTTCAAGCCTCCAATTTCCTTTGTGATATAAGTTTTAACACGGGAGTAATCGGCTTTAATTGAATTTATCGGAATCGATACGTGTGGTTCGTTTTCGCATAACTTCAAAACCACTGTACGTGTTAACTCTTAAGTTTGCCTGCAGGTTTGTTATAACAACTTGTTTCAAGTCTCCACTTTCGGACGTGATATAAGTTTTAACACGAGAGTAATCGGCTTCAATTGAATTTTTCGGAATCAATACGTGTGGTTCGTTTTCGCATAACTTCAAAACCACTGTACGTGTTAACTCTTAAGTTTGCCTGCAGGTTTGCTATGACAACTTGTTTCAATTCTCCAATTTCGGTAGTGATATAAAATTTTCACGAGAGTTACCTGCTTTTATTGAATTTTTCGGAATCAATAGAATGTGGTTCGTTTTCGCATAACTTCAAAACCACAGTACGTCTTAACCCTAAATTTAGCCTGCAGGTTTGCTATAACAACATATTTCAAGTCACCAATTTCGGTCGTGAAATAGGTTTTAACACGAGAGTAATCGGCTTTAATTGAATTTGTTAGAATCAGTATGTGTGGTTCATTTTCGCTTAACTTTAAAAACACTGTACGTGTTAACTCTTAAGTTTGCCTGCAGGTTTGTTATAACAGCTTGTTTCAAGTCACGAATTTCCTTTGTGATATAAGTTTTAACACGAGAGTAATCGGCTTCAATTGAATTTTTCGGAATCAATACGTGTGGTTCGTTTTCGCATAACTTCAAAACTACTGTACGTGTTAACTCTTAATTTTGCCTGCTGGTTTGTTATAACAACTTGTTTCAATTCTCCAATTTCGGTCGTGATATAAAATTTTCACGAGAGTTACCTGCTTTTATTAAATTTTTCGGAATCAATAGAATGTGGTTCGTTTTCGCATAACTTCAAAACCAAAGTACGTCTTAACCCTAAATTTAGCCTGCAGGTTTGCCATAACAACCTGTTCAACATCATTCTAAACATCTGTAACAACTTCAAGATCATTGTACGTGTTAACTCTTGATTTTGCCAGCAGGTTTGTTATAACAACTTGTTTCAAGTCTCCACTTTCGGTCGTGATATAAGTTTTAACACGAGAGTAATCGGCTTTAATTGAACTTGTTAGCATCAGTATGTGTGGTTCGTTTTCGCATAACTTCAAAACAACTGTACGTGTTAACACTTAAATTTGCCTGCAGGTTTGTCATAACAACTTGTTTCAAGTCTCCAATTTCCTTTGTGATATAAGTTTTAACACGAGAGTAATCGGCTTTAAATGAATTTGTTAGAATCAGTATGTGTGGTTCGTTTTCGCATTACTTCAAAACCACTGTACGTGTTAACTCTTAATTTTGCCTGCCGGTTTGTCATAACAACATGTTTCAAGTCTCCAATTTCCTTTGTGATATAAGTTTTAACACGGGAGTAATCGGCCTTCATTGAATTTCTCGGAATCGATACGTGTCGTTCGTTTTCGCATAACTTCAAAACCACTGTAAGTGTTAACTCTTAAATTTGCCTGCAGGTTTGTTATAACAACTTGTTTCAAGTCTCCAATTTCCTTTGTGATATAAGTTTTAACACGGGAAAAATGGGCTTTAATTGAATTTCTCGGAATCGATACGCGTGGTTCGTTTTCGCATAACTTCAAAACAACTGTACGTGTTAACTCTTAAATTTGTCTGCAGGTTTGTTATAACAACTTGTTTCAAGTCTCCAATTTCGTTTGTGATATAAGTTTTAACACGGGAGTTATCGGCTTTAAATGTATTTCTTAGAATCAGTATGTGTGGTTCGTTTTCGATTAACTTCAAAACTACTGTACGTGTTAACTCTTAATTTTGCCTGTTGGTTTGTTATAACAATTTGTTTCAAGTCTCCAATTTCCTTTGTGATATAAGTTTTAACACGGGATTAATCAGCTTTAAATGTATTTGTTAGAATCAGTATGTGTGGTTCATTTTCGCTTAACTTCAAAACCACAGTACGTCTTAACTCTAAATTTAGCCTGCAAGTTTGCTATAACAACTTGTTTCAAGTCACTAATTTCGGTCGTGAAATAGGTTTTAACTCGAGAGTAATCGGCTTTAATTGAATTTGTTAGAATCAGTGTGTGTGGTTCGTTTTCGCTTAACTTCAAAAACACTGTACGTGTTAAATATTAATTTGCCTGCAGCCTTGTTTTAACAGCTTGTTTCAAGTCTCCAGTTTCGGTCGTGATATAAACTTTTTCACGAGGGTTACCTGCATTTATTGAATTTCTCGGAATGCGGTTCGTTTTTGCATAACTTCAAAACCACACAGTACGGGTTAACTCTTAAATTTGCCTGCAGGTTTCTTATAATAACTGGTTTCAAGTCTCCAATTTACGTCGTGATATAAGTCTTAGCACGAGAGTAATCGGCTTTAATTGGATTTGTTAGAATCAGTATGTGTGGTTTGTTTTCGCATAACTTCAAAAACACTGTACGTGTTAACTCTTAAATTTGCCTGCAGGTTTATTATAACAACTTGCTTCAAGTCTCCGATTTCGATCGCAATATAAGTTTTAACAAGAGAGTAATCGGCATTAATTGAATTTTTGGGAATCAATACGTGTGGTTCGTTTTCGCATAACTTCAAAACCACTGTACGTGTTAACTCTTAAGTTTGCCTGCAGGTTTGCTATGACAACTTGTTTCAATTCTCCAATTTCGGTCGTGATATAAAATTTTCACGAGAGTTACCTGCTTTTATTGAATTTTTCGGAATCAATAGAATGTGGTTCGTTTTCGCATAACTTCAAAACCACAGTACGTCTTAACCCTAAATTTAGCCTGCAGGTTTGCTATAACAACCTATTTCAAGTCACCAATTTCGGTCGTGAAATAGGTTTTAACACGAGAGTAATCGGCTTTAATTGAATTTGTTAGAATCAGTATGTGTGGTTCATTTTCGCTTAACTTTAAAATCACTGTACGTGTTAACTCTTAAGTTTGCCTGCAGGTTTGTTATAACAACTTGTTTCAAGTCTCCAGTTTCGGTCGTGATATAAACTTTTTCACGAGGGTTACCTGCATTTATTGAATTTCTCGGAATGCGGATTTCCTTCGTGATATAAGTTTTAACACGAGAGTAATCGGCTTTAATTAAATTTCTCGGCATCGATTCGTGTGGTTCGTTTTCGCATAACTTCTAAAGTACTGTAAGTGTTAACTCTTAAGTTTGCCTGAAGGTTTCCTATAATACCAGTTTCAAGTCTCCAATTTCCTTCGTGATATAAGTTTTAACACTAGAGTAATCGGCTTTAATTGAATTTGTTAGAATCAGTGTGTGTGGTTCGTTTTCGCATAACTTCAAGATTATTGAACGTGTTAACTCTTGATTTTGCCAGCAGGTTTGTTATAACAACTTGTTTCAAGTCACGAATTTCCTTTGTGATATATGTTTTAACACGGGAGTAATGGGCTTTAATTGAATTTCTCGGAATCGATACGCGTGGTTCGTTTTCACATAACTTCAAAACAACTGTACGTGTTAACTCTTAAATTTGCCTGCAGGTTTATTATAACAACTTGCTTCAAGTCTCCGATTTCGATCGCAATATAAGTTTTAACAAGAGAGTAATCGGCATTAATTGAATTTGATAGAATCAGTATGTGTGGTTCGTTTTCGCATAACTTGAAAACAACTGTACGTGTTAACTCTAAATTTTGCCTGCAGGTTTGTTATAACAACTTGTTTCAAGCCTCCAATTTCCTTTGTGATATAAGTTTTAACACGGGAGTAATCGGCTTTAATTGAATTTATCGGAATCGATAGGTGTGGTTCGTTTTCGCATAACTTCAAAACCACTGTACGTGTTAACTCTTAAATTTGCCTGCAGGTTTGTTATAACAACTTGTTTCAAGTCTCCACTTTCGGACGTGATATAAGTTTTAACACGAGAGTAATCGGCTTCAATTGAATTTTTCGGAATCAATACGTGTGGTTCGTTTTCGCATAACTTCAAAACCACTGTACGTGTTAACTCTTAAGTTTGCCTGCAGGTTTGCTATGACAACTTGTTTCAATTCTCCAATTTCGGTCGTGATATAAAATTTTCACGAGAGTTACCTGCTTTTATTGAATTTTTCGGAATCAATAGAATGTGGTTCGTTTTCGCATAACTTCAAAACCACAGTACGTCTTAACCCTAAATTTAGCCTGCAGGTTTGCTATAACAACATATTTCAAGTCACCAATTTCGGTCGTGAAATAGGTTTTAACACGAGAGTAATCGGCTTTAATTGAATTTGTTAGAATCAGTATGTGTGGTTCATTTTCGCTTAACTTTAAAAACACTGTACGTGTTAACTCTTAAGTTTGCCTGCAGGTTTGTTATAACAACTTGTTTCAAGTCACGAATTTCCTTCGTGATATAAGTTTTAACACGAGAGTAATCGGCTTTAATTAAATTTCTCGGCATCGATTCGTGTGGTTCGTTTTCGCATAACTTCAAAAGTACTGTAAGTGTTAACTCTTAAGTTTGCGTGAAGGTTTCTTATAATACAAGTTTCAAGTCTCCAATTTCCTTCGTGATATAAGTTTTAACACGAGAGTAATCGGCTTTAAATGAATTTGTTAG